>JAPDSC010067031.1:474-13345 GCA_026290005.1 Latrodectus geometricus
ATATATATATATATATATATATATATATATATATAATTTTAAGTCATATATGATGAAATAATGTGGTGAAATTTTTATTTTTTAAATTTTAGCAGCATAAATTCTGACATATTTTAAATATTTATTTTCTAAACTTAAATATATATGAATTTTTACCTTTGTAAAAAAGAACTGTAACATCATTGCATGTATAATAAAAAATTTAGATGAAACATTTTCATTAACATAAATAATTTACAAATAAAATTGATACATTAAAATTTGCTATATATTTATGATTCTATGCATATGATTTATGTTATTTTTAATAGTATCGAAAATTTGCAAAACTGAATTGATTATTTTTTGAAAATTCCTTTAATTTCACTAATTGTCATTAATGATGCATTTTAATATTTACTGGGCAAGTTTAATAAAATCTCAAAACATTTAAAAATTACGAATATATTACAAAATTATGTATATATTTATTTATAAACCAACTGTTTAAATGGAGTAAAGAAAATCTACAAAATGGCAGGAAACATTTTTCCTAAATATATCTCAATATTTGTTCTAAAAAATACATATACATCACTCTTTCGAAAATGTATTTTAAATTAACGAAATTTTTAAATCACATACAATTTATAATCAAGAATAATTCAGAATAATCTGTAACATTAACTTGACTACACAGATGATGATAACATATTCATGAATAAATATTCTACCCTTCAATGGGAATTAAATTATAAAACAAAATATTGTATTATTTGTTAACAAAAAGAATGCAAGCACAATGGCGTTAGTTAAACAATTATTATTTTATCTCAAAAAGGTGATTGTCCTCAATATGTGACAATTCCTCAAATACCCATGCAATAAAAAGTAACTGAGAGTTGTGTGCTTAATGCATCACAAAAAACATTAATACTTCTTGAAAAAAACATCAAAGGGGCAACCAAGTAAAACTAAAGAAAAGTTTCAAGAGCTTCAACTTATCAAGCGATGTATTGCAAAATTTTAAATGTGATATCAGAAACGATAAATACTATTCAGTACGATTTATGGCAGGGGGCATCGTCTGCATTAAACATTCCCCAATTTTATTTCGGTATCATCAAAAAATTTACAATACATTCTAAATCCCATTAATCTCTAGACACAATGAAATGGTTATTTGTTGTTGATATTTGTGAATGAGTTTAGCGGAAATTGTAGTTTTTATTCCTATTTTTATCGCTTTCTTTATACATATACATTTCGACTCAAGAAAGATTCGTTTAGTGTATTTTATTTGCATACTAAAGCTTAGGATTTATATAGTTTTCATTTGAGAACGTTGTAAAATGAAAATTTATGTAAATGATTTTAAGCTTGTTTTCAAATAAATATATTTTTAAAGTTTTCCATGTATAAATTATTATAAATTGCATAAAAATGATAACAACATATATGAATTATTTAAATGTAATTACAGTATATATATATATATATATATATATATATATATATATATATATATATATATACACAAAACTATTCACGGAAGTCGGTGTGAAGTGTATGTACATACTAGTCCGGAGGTCACAGGGGGTAAAATCTTCAGAAAATTCATTGCTTAATTATCTCTTTATGTATTGCTTCTTCTCTATAGTTACAAAAAATCAGGAACATAGTGACCTAATTCTAATAATCAGATGGTAGTGAGTTCAATTCCTGACTTAAATCAATATCTACCGTTTCACTAAAACATGTGGGGCATGATAAGTATATTATGTTTGCAAATTCTCCTTAGGGTTAAGATTATTACGAAAGTTGCAGATTTAGTCTTGGTTGTCTGGTTTGTCCTTGCTTCTAAATAATGTGGACTCAACACTTTCAAATACTTACTCTGACTGAATTAAACTATGCATTTTTTTCTGCCATCAATGTGAGCAATTAATTTATATTTAATAAAAAGCACCACTATTGATCACCGTTACTTAACTGTGTACTTTAAAATTATCCATTCGATTCATTACAGTTATGACATTTTTTAAGTTCCTTACAATACTTACACCATGAAGTTGACTATTCGGTTTTTGCAATGAATAATGAATATGCGGTTATTTCCACATCTTTCAAACTTAAAAGTAAGCATATGTGAAATATTAAACTCCTGTAGTGTTGCTTAACAAGCTCAGACTAGAACTAATACTTTCTTATTAAAGGACTTCATTTTTACTTCATATGATTAATTCACAGAATTCTTTATTTCTTAAAGATTAAATAAATCTTTATTTTAAAATAGCTTAAGGAGCATTAAGTGCGCTTAAAATGGAGAAAACAACTGCAAAGGAGTAATTTTATTTAAAAAATGTTAATTTGCTTATAGGATTAACGTATTAAATAAACTATTTATTTTTATTTTTTTGATTTGAAAATATATTTAGATTAGATATAAGTAAGTAATAGATTAAGATACAAGTTTTCACTTACTATTGTTATTTTTAATTCGTTATCATAATTAAAAATAAACAGAATATATTTGATATATAAAAAAGATATAAGTAATAAAAAAACGAAATGCTATTTTTAAAGTAAAATAAAAAAATATATATATTAAGATTAAAATTAAGAGAAACAATCATTATTTAATGTGAAAAAAAAGCATCATTGAATATATTTGTGTTATTTTTCTAATTTTCAGTCAAACATAATTTACATTTTTTTTAAATATTGCCTTCTCTCAAAATAGAATATTTTAAATTATTTCCTACAATAACTTAAAGTCTTTCATTTTTAATTACTATATAAATATATATACTCTTGTACAGGTAGAGAGCACAACTAGTGTATCATATATTCTAGTTTTTTAACACCCATCGTATTTTATATCGATAAATCTGTTAGATTACATCATGTTGTAAAGAAAACTTTCCACCACTGCTAATATAATCTGCGCAAACGGTTTTCGTTGGCATGTTCCTTTGTGTTTTGAAAAACGACTTTTGATATTTGAAAGAAGGAGAAACGTTTTAGAACCCTGTTTGGGTAGATATGTAAAAAATATGTCATTGCATTAAGTACAAGGTTTCTGAAATGAAGTTATCACGCTTCCAAATAAGAACTCTCATTTACTAACAGTTCTATTCCAAAACATTCAGCTACGAAATGTTACCTAAACATATATAAAGCTTTACATCTACTGTTGTGTCATATGACACTGTGACGATTTGGTAATAATTGTTAAGAAATAATAATTATGACGTTAATGAAGCAGAGTGATTTGACAGGACTGATGATGTGGGTTACGTTCACAAGCGATAATTTGGGGAAGAAAATTAATATATAGCTATTCGAACTATGAACTTAGAAGTTTATTGCTTTGTCTCATAGATGCTCTTTGTATCGAATAACTTTGACATACGTATCGCTGGGTGCCAAATGAGCTGCTTAAAGCAAGTAAGATCATACATGTTAAGACCTGCAATAATAATTTCAAAATTTAATGAAAGATCAAAATTCTGAGCAGGATTTTCTCTTGAGATTAAAAATGGATTTACTTCAACAATAAAAGCCAAAAAGAGCTGACGTAATCCTGGTGAAATCGTCGGTATCATTACAACAAGCAATTTGACTGACAAAAGATCATTCTTTGTATCTGGTGGGATTGCCTTGATATTATCTCCAAAATGTGCCTTGAAAAAGTTATAGCATCGACAGCAAGGGGTACTGTGTGATGCTAGTCCATGTTGACGGTGATGTTCTACCCAAACATTGATCAGAATTTGGCTGAAACAGACTTGGTTCCATTAAGATAATGCTAGACCACATGAGTCTGCATTCACCAGCTGAAGTTTTAATGAACTCGAATGACATCTTTTTTCCCACTCACTTTATCGTTCATCCATCGCTCCTTCAGACTTCTACTTTTTTCATACTTGTAGTTTCGTCATAATGGTGCTATATTTTTTTCCACACAGGACGTTCGCTATAAAGTATATCTGTTCTTAGATTCGTGGCCACAAAGTTTCTAGGTCAAAAGCTTTGAAAAATCAAGAGTTGGTACAAAGATAGATTTAGATGTTAATTACTACCCTTACCTATATATATATATATATATATATATATTAAAATTTTGTTTGTGTATTGACTTCAAGGTTTTTTATTAGAAAAATTACTCCAAATTTGTGGACTCAAAATAGTGGCAAGTTTATGAATTCTTTTTAATTTGAAGAAAATTCTACGGATATTTAGAAAAAGCAAATGTTATAAATTTTAAATTTAATTATTTCTTAAGATTTCACAATTTATTATTTTCTGTTAAAATTAATATTTCAAATTTCCTGTCTGTGTGGTTAAACGTATATGTCATTCTGACTTATTTATTCTGTTTAATTAAACGTCAGAATTTAATGGTGTAAATATTATTTTTACTAAACCAAATATTCAGTAGAGCTTATTTTATAATATTTTTATAGTTTTAGAGAAACTGAATTTGATTTTAATTTTGCTCCAACTTATTCTCGTTTAAACATTTTTTTTTGATAAGATTGAAATCGCTCTTCACGAAAAAAAATGAAATTTTCATCGTAGATTATGATTTAAACTGTTACTTTATATTCTACAAGAGTATTTTAAGTCTGGTTTTCACCTTTAACTCATTAAACATGTATTGGTAACGATTTCAGTACTAGCAAATTGGCATTTTTTATGAATTTAAATAAATTCATTCTTTTTTTACTTGTTAAAATTAATAATATGTTATTGAGGAAATACACAAAAATTTATATAATAATCCACCAGACACCATTTTGAAATTTTGAAATAAGTTATATATTCTTAATCTATCATTTAAAAACTTAGTGCTTAAATCCCCTGAAAGTATTTAACTTTCCATAAATTATTCAGATGCTGGAAAAATTTAAATAATATATGAATTTCAAATCATTTGGAACTTCTTATTTTTCCATTTTAGTTAAGAACGACAACCACAGTTAATTATCTTCTAATATAAATCTGATTTATTTTAAAAATACAGACATTTATATGAAATGGTTCAGAAAATACAGACGTTTGATGATAATACTTTACCTAGAAACTTAATAGTATGAAATACCATTCACTAATTACATCTTTATTATATATTATGGTTAAAAGAATGTGTATAAAATAGCATTTTCTAAGTTTGCACTAAATTGTATTCTATAAATTTTCATCTCATTTGTCATTTGGATAAATTTTCTCTCAGTAAACTGCTTAACTAAAATGAATGAACTCAAGTTGAAATTACTTTCTACATAACATGATTAAAATATATTTTTTAAACTGAATTCGTGAATATTCAGAAAATATTAATTTTATGATTTGTGAATTTGCTGTGATATTTTGTAGGCCTTGATTCTAAGTGAAGCGTCATTTACTGATAGTTTTCTTTGAACCGGTATGAAAGCATACAACTAAATTATGGTTTATAGTTTCGATTGATAAACCGTATAATATTTGGCTTAGAATTAGCATATTTTGTTAGTAAGAATTACAAAGACAACTATTTCTCAATATACAGATATTCGTAAGATAATAATTTAATTTTAAATATGAGAACAGAATTTGGGTGGATAGTTTAATGAATTGGTTAATATTTGTAATATTAGTAATAAATTATTGTTTTTGAAATTATGTTAATTTCAAATAAATAAAATATATAATTAAAATGAATAGAATGTATTCATATATCGTGAAATGGCAATAATGTTTTTAATAAATACTATTAAGGAATAAAACTTTAGTCACAAGTTCTATGTTTCAGTAACATCAATTATTATTATTTTTTATAGATTCTTTTGTAAAATTATTTTAATACAAAACTTTTTTTCATAAAAGGGATATGATAAAATAACAACATGTGTTAAAGTATTTAAAATTACTATTTGCATAAAATTAGTTTGCTCTTAAATTTTCGATTTGCGTTATTTAAAAAAAAATCTATTCACATAAATGTTTGTAATTCTTTATATATAATAACAATTTTTACACCATTAGCTTTTAAAATTACTTGTACATTAATAGAAATTCTACACGAATTTTCATAAATATCCATATTTATTTTTTTATACTTGAACTAAATTATTATTAATCTACTAATGAAAAGGATATGAATTTGACTCTCAGCATCATCATTAAAATGATTTCGATGTGTGATATAAAGTTATAAAACTGGAATTAATCCAGTTTTATAACTTTATTGAACATTGTAGACCATCAAAAACATTTATTAGTTTGAATCTATCAAATTTCCAAGCAAATTGATCCAAAGAATGAAAAAATGTTTATCAGAGTTATTAGAATATCAAACCATCAAACAATTTCTAAACTTCAAAATATGTATCCCGAACTATAAAAAGCTTGCAGGGTATTATCTGCGTTTTGTGTGTTTACATCTCTTTTGTAAACTATGCGGAATTATTTTCCTTTTTTCGCATCACTTATATCTTTTATAACTCTAAGCTGAATGATTTTTTTTTTCAAATTTGTAGACTTTTTCTAAATTCGGGCGAAATATTTTTTGATTCATCAAAAAGACATTATATATACTTCTTTAGATTATTGAAATAAATTCTCCTGATGTATTTACTCTCCATTCGAAATCTATGATTACTATAAATTTCGAGAAAATGACAAAATAAAGAATTGAAATTGTTAGAAAATTTAATTATTTAAATTTAAAAAATTAATAAAATTCCTTAAAACCCTTAAAAATTTATTTAATGCAAATTAATTTTTCGTATAGAACAGTCTCTTAAAACTAATTTATTATTTTTACATCAAAGAGACTGTTCTATACGAAAAATTTGTTTTCTGTTTTTGTATTTGTCTTCCCTTTTCATATATAAGTGCAATATTTTATTTTCTTTATATTATGCTAAATTAATGTCAGAATAAAATATAATCTTTCACTTTAATTGATTCTATTTAGTCTATAATTGTCTCTAAAATGTAAGTCTTATGCAAGCAATTCTAAAGATAGACTTTTTGTGACAGTAATTTAAGACATAATTTATCGTTTATTATCTGAAGTTTACATTTATTCTGTCTTTGGAAAATAATTTTTTAAAAATTTCATTTTGATGATCGAAAAAGCCTGAATATTTATAAGGTCTTTTATCCATAATAATTTAAATACAGAAAATGTTATTTGAATTCAGAAAATAAGAAAGCAAAATCTTAGTTTTCAAAAGAATGCACAATTTACGAAAATTGAATAAAAAATCCAACAAACATAAAGGGAAAATGCATCATATTCAAGAAATACGCTTTCGCCCATATAATATTGTTGAATGATTTAGACTATTTATTGTTGCTCTCATATTTTTATTTATTTTTTACTGTACAGTTTTCAAGAAAACTTATTTGAAAAGAGTTTTGCAGTTTCCTTTCTTCATTGCCATGGTTTTTTTCAATAAAAAACTAATAGTCGGAGGGAAAAAGAAAACTAGATATATAAAAAGACTGAAAGAAACTAAAATTACTAGAGATTATAAAATGGAATATTTTTCTATAAAAAAAATCATGTTTTTTAAAGTTTATATTTACATATTGCTTTATTTACTAACAAGACTGCTTTTGGTATTTCTTATGATCGATACATTTTATCAAAAAAAATTTTTGTAGATAATATTTTATTCATAAGTATGTACACGTTACTAATTTATTAAAAACTCTTTTCATAACTAATATACTGAATACCTTATGCAAATTTTTGAAGAATTTTTTGAGCTTTTCAGAGTTCACGTTTTTATGTTTAAGAGTTTACGTCTCTTCAACAAAATTATTCCTTCCCCTCATAAATTTATTCTTTTAATGTAATTTGTATGTATTTTTTAAGTACATTTTTTCATTATATTCCCATTTAGAAAACAATAAAACAACTTATTCATTTTTTTAAAAGGGCAGTTTATAGAAATCCTACATTTAAGCCATCTGAGGATATTTGCTCATAGTGTTTCAGTACATTCAATGTATTATTTTTTATCTTAATTTTCAAACACACATCTTTTATTTAGTTCATAAATATTGTAATATTAATAATGTTTAAGTATTCTATTATAGTTTATGTTTAAGTATTGTAAGTATAGTATAAGTCGTTAAAATATCTTCACTGTTAAAAAAAAATCTATAGTTTGAATCGTTAACAAAAAAAAAATTGTACTTTAAAAAAATTCAGAGTCTCCATACCAGATTGAAAAACCTGAAGGTCATTTAAAACATTAATATTGTCCATTTATATTTAATTTCAGTTTACAAGTTATTATTCTACAAGAAAACAAATTGTTGGTTTTTGATAGTATTGAAAGCACCACAAAAAAGACAAGAAGACATATTTAATTTTCTTCTTAGATATTGCATTTTCTATATTTACGAGTATGGAAAATTTTAAATTTAATTAAAAAAATATCCGATATCAATGAAACATTTGCATTTAAATTTTAATTATTTTAAAATTTAAATTATGAGAAACAATTTCAAAATTATTAAATACTTAATAAGTATTTTAGAATAAGCTATATCAAGTATTTAATCTGTGTATTCAAGATAATGTACTATTGTGGTATACCGAAAAATATCAGCGGCATATTCCATATGATAATATTATCATGAATGAGAAAGGAAACACCAAATTTTTAGATTTATATTTAATATTCTTATGTAAATGTTTACTATTTTTAGTAAAATTTTTAATTATGCAATTTATAAAATGGTAGAAAGGGAATTATCTTTTTTAAAAGGCACATAATAATAAATTTTGCACTTTCACTAATTGTATGCTGACAAAAATTCTACATTTAAAAATGTATAATAAGCCTGATATTTTAAAAGCCAAAATTATCAACAGAACAAATTCTGGGATTATGAACGCAATTATTGTTTTTAAATTATTGCATTTTATTAATCTAACTGGTACATAATAAGAAATTTATACTGTAAGAAAAGTCTGGGTCTATAAATTAAAAAAAAAGAACTCCAATCTAGATGTAAATGTTCGCTAATACTTTTGCGCAACAATGCATATTACTTCTAACTTCATATGTTTCAATAAAAATACTGAAATGTTTACAAATAAAATGTTGTCATATTGTTTTAAAATATATTATTTAGTTTCGTTACTTTTTAGATTCATTCAAATACTGTATAGATATTATATATATAAATTTGTTCCGAATTTAATTTTGTTACTGCTTACAGTAATTTGACTGAAATAAAATAAAAATCCGTTGTTTACCTATTAAAAAGTCTATTAAATTTTCATCTGAAGTAACTTTTTTAGCATATTGAAATTTAATGTTTGCAAAATGCATAACCATTTGAGGACATAATGATAAATTATTGAGGACTTAATGATCATTTGAGGACATAATGATAAAACGTATCATTTAATATGATTTAAAACAATTGTAAATGAATCATTTTGTGTGAAATTTACTTTTAATCTAAGAATCTATTGAAGTCAAGAAAATGTGCAAAAATATATTAGAAATTAATTAATTTTTTTTCACTTCATGTTTCTGATTATGAAAATAGATAATTTTCATAAAAATAAATACATAATTTATTTTTCAAAAAGTTACATCGTCCCTAATAAATTCGATATTTATATTTTTAAAAATATATTCATTATTTCCAAATATTATTTCTATCTTGATTTATAGAATTTAATGTATTGCAATTTTATTTATCATAATATTAATAGAAATATTCAGCGCTTAAGTCTCCTTAGTTGCTTCAGAACAAATATATAGATTCATACCGAAAATGAATTGCTATAAAAATTATTTATTAAACATGCTGTCAATTAAAACGTGCGAAAAGTTTTATGTAAATTATAGAGCATCTGGAATTGTATAAATTAAGGTGAAGTGTTTTAATCCCTCACTTCAGAAGTAATTAGAAGTTAAAGAAATTCTTTAGATATAGGGCATAAATTTTAGAATATTATGAATACTGTTGATACACATTTTGAACTAGTTACAAAGAAGCCTGCTTATGGAAATAATCTGATGAAGATTCTTAGATTTTGAAAAAAAGATTTTCCTTTAATTTTTATTGTAAATAAGAAACCAGGAATGTTAATTTATTATAATGGAAGCTAAATTAGAACATTATGTCCTTTAAAACATATTCATAGACATTATAATTCATTTTTTAAACATTAAAAAAATGTAAAAGGATTACATTGCAATTTTATAAAATGTCATACACGTTTTTTTTAACATTTTAATGTGTATAGCTGCTCATGATAAATAGTTTATGAACATGAATAAAAATATTGTTTTATTTCTAGACTTATGTTATTATTATTTTAATATAAAAATATTTCCTATTGGAATGTTGTTTTAAGTATGCAGAATTTAATTTACTCTTATTATTCTATAGATAACTAAAGGGGATATTAATCTTTTCTTATTTTTATCAAGGTATACCTTCAATAACATAATGATATCAATAATATACCTTCTGGAGCTGTGTTATATACTAATGGCAGTAAAGAATAAAATGGTCACACTGGAAGCGGGGTTGTTATTAAAACTGAAACTGAATAAATGTTACTAAAACAACGCAATGCTGAATTCAATTTGGTCTTTGGCGCAGAATTTACTCACGCTTTCGACTTTTCCCTGGACAAACTTCTAACTGGTGATATTTGGTTACTTGTTGATAATTGTAGCGTAATTCAATACGTTGAAGATTGGAGGAGTATTGTGGACCAAAGGGGCATTCTTGTTCCCAAAAAACATAAATTATTATCATAGTTCTCCACGATACATTTCCATTGGATACCATCAGATTAACCTTAAATATAATGACATCGTTGCTGGGTGGGCTAAAGAAGGAAAATCTCTACTTCTGTGTCCTACTGAGTCTTTGACTTCCCGGGAAATTAGTCCAGAAGTATTGCTCTAGTCAATTCATCTCGGAAAATACCTCCGTCACATCCGTTTCTGTGACTCCGGCCCTAGAGGGGCTTTGAGCTTTGGTGGTGAAAGCCATGACCAGTCAGCCTTGCCTAGGCTCAAATCTGATCATCTTAGGATTCTAAGGTTTTCCCTGGGAAGCAAAGTCTTTCCTACTTGTGCAAAGTCCAACACAGAAGAAGCCAGTCCCGAATTTCTACTGAATTGTATTGGCTTTTCGCGGAGTGACCTCCTTCTTATAGCTGGTGTGATCCTTGAGGGGTTGAGGATGGAGGTAGTCATAGACCTGATCTGATTCAGATTAGGGAATCAGAAAAAATATATAATTTTTATGACAAAAAGCAAAAAATAGTCTTGTACTTAAAAAAAAAATCTGTTCATACATGTTTTTTTTTTTATTTTTAATTTTTTTTTTGCAAAATATGAAAAAAAAATTTTATTATTGTCTGCAACTTTTCCCATCAATTAGCATTATTATTGGTTGCATACTGCAACGTCGATAAGTAATACAGTTTGAAATGTTTACGGTAAAATCACCAAATTTCATTTTCTACACGACTTAACTAAATCATCAATTTTACAACTTAATAAAATTTTTAGATTTTTGTATTTAAAAATTGGTTTGGGGCACCGCCGGGATTTGAACCCGATACCTCTCGCTCCCTAAGCGAGAATCATACCCCTAGACCACCGAGCCACGTTAAATGCGATTTTTTTCTCAAAATTTAATGTATAATAATTTCTCTCTTCAAACATCTGAGTAAATTTTTCAGATATAGTATAAAAATATTTGGCTTTAAGAAACATGTTTTAATGCACACTATAATGGCATTAATAAATTTTTATAGGTCGTTAAATCTCACCACCGTGGAAAAATATATGTTAAATATATTATTTAAATTTAGAGATGCTAATAATACTGCAGAATTCAATAATGTATAAAAACATTTGATATATTTTTGTTTTATTTCAGTGATTCCATATAAAATATTTTCCGTTAAATTTTAATTTGATTTTATACTAATAAGAATTATATGGAATGTTTAAATGCAATGAGCTTTCAATACTTCATAAGCAGACTAAACGATTTTTTGTTCATGAAATAAATAATTAAACTATCTATATTAATTAGAGTTATATGTACTCACTATTAACATGCGAGATTTAGTTTTGTATGTTTATTAAATAAATTAATTTAACTGTGATGTCCATAATAATGCATTCATTATATCTCTTTTAGTGATTTTGATAAATTAATACGTTTAAATAAACACAATATATATAGTTGAATTTCTTTTTAATAATAAACATCATACATTATAATAAAATTTAAAAAATGTTACTATTTTAAGATTGACGTAAATAATTATTCTGCCGATCAACATTTTATTATGTAAATAATTTGAAAGATAATAATTAATTGTTGTTGGTTTAGAATATCTTTTATTGAACACAAGCGAACTAATGTTTAAACAGTTGGTAGACTGCTGAGATCCAGATTTAACTAGTAATGATTAATGAAAATTGTATTAATTTTATCCCATTGATGTTACTCTCGGAAATACCGGAAAATCAGTTAGTAATAAACTCGTTTAACTTAAAAGTTTGTAATTGAAATTCTTCATAATACTAAATGAAATATTACGACAAATATTACGTAAAAAAACAAAAAACAAATTGCTTTTGTTACAGTAAAAAATGATAAGCAATGGTCAACAGAAATGCAATATTGTTTGAACAAACTCAGTTGAATTTATTTGCATGCATCTTAATACTCTGTAACATTATCAACGCGGACAACGAATTGCTTGAATACCAAGAAAGTTCTCTTGTAACCTAAGTGACAATAATATTCCTAAACCACCAATCCTCAAGGAGCATTATTATTCATATATATATATATATATATATATATATATATATATATATATATA
>JAPDSC010067032.1:0-13628 GCA_026290005.1 Latrodectus geometricus
GCCCTAATAGAACATCGAAAGAATCTAACAAATATTCCCAGGGACTTTCCTTCTGATTAGAGTTTCCAATGAAAGCAGACTTATTACAAGAGAAGAAACATAGGAATCTGTCTCGACGAACATGCATCCAATAACTGAAACTAAAGTCTATATTTCGTTGTTTAATAGTATTATAATCGAATATTCGGTGATCTTCAATGGAATTCGCGTTTGGAATGTCTTGAAGATGTAACATCGCTGCGTTTCCATTTTTCCAATGAACAGCTTCACTGCCAAATAAAATTGAAGTTTCAATGGAATCCCTATTTTATTCATCATGTTTCAGTGATTCATTTCATTCTCTCAAATGGAACACTTCTCGATCCCTGACACACATCTTTACTCTGAACAAGAAAATTTAATAATGAAATGAATTGAAATTATTATATCGCACAAAATTTAATATCAAAATGTATGCATAAATTGAAAACACATTTTAAAAACAAAAATAAAAATGAATAATATGAAATTTTTAAGTATTGTTATGCTTGCTAATGACAGGTGAAGAAAATATAATTTTCCTTTCTTATTCTGCCGCTTTTACGGCCATATTCACCAAACACGGGTTAACTTGGGTGTAGCCCATCTTGGATATAACTCAACTCAAGCATGTCTCGCCAATTCTTATTCATGAAGTGGGGAAATTCCCTTGTAAAACAACTTTGGAGTTAACCGAACACGACATGTAATAACACTTCTGATTGGCTAAAAATCTTTCACATCAATGTCAACAAACATATCACTTAAGCAGCCATTGTTTGCTGACTCGGCGCTAACACTCCGAAATCGTAGGGTTATTCTAGGGATCCATATAGGCGAGTTAATCACTGTTTTTGTCGTGCTGAATAACGTTTCATGACTTAACTCACCATTTATACTTAAACCTCGTTTAACTCTGGTTGGTGAATACGACCGTTTGAGGTCTAAAATGTACCGCTGTCAGCGTTAACGAAATTGATACTGTAGCTGTAAGCAGTTCTTGATCCGAACTGAATTATCGTATAAAGTTCAAACATTGCAGAGTCGTCAGGGGCCACCTTACCATCATTCCGTATATTTTCTGCCATATTTGTATATTCTGACAATGTATAGAAACAGAAAAAAGTCTCTCATATTTTTTCTCAGATATTCTCATCTAGTGTTGCCGTTTTTTGCTTGAACTTCTAATGTGGAGAGAACTTTCTTGTGGTAGGATGATTTCAGCACCTAATACCATTGGAATCCTGAAGATGAGTTTGGAACATAAATAATGAATCTTGTAAATTGTTGAAAGGATTGTAAATGCAATGCATAAAGCAACAAATTTGATGTTTGAGTAATATTTTGATGTTCAGTAAGTAAACACTTGATCATCCACTAACTAGATAATCCGAATGGAATTTGTAGTAGAATTGAAGCAATAACTATTGTTAAGACCTCCGTTATAATACAGATGGCGCTCTCACTTAACCAAGTGAGGGAGTTGTTTGTGTAATTTAGTAAGAAAGTAGCTGTAACAGTGGAAGGTAACAGACGGGGCCTGCCGTTTGGTCTTCCTTTACTTGCCCCTTTTAATGTTGAATAAAAGCTGTTTTTATTAAGATACAGTCCACTTAAAATCTTTAGTGTAGTAGGATGGCCCCTACAACTATGGTAAATCTTCGCTCTAGCACCAATGCACAAAACAACATACTTGCACTTGGACAAAAAAACGGAAGACTGAAAGTGCTATTTGCTGTTCCAGATCAACAGCATTTATAACTTTCACATCACCAATAGCAATTGATTATGAATGTATTTCTCTTTAAGAAGCACGCAGCAGGTATTTTTGATTATTAGAAGACAACAGGACCAATGTATTTGATACCAATGTAAATTCGCATTTAGTGCAAATGGTTAAGTCGATAACTAACCAGTTACTTGTGGAGTTTTAAGAGAATACCTTTGTTGGTTTTGACAAACCAACAAAGGTATTATCTTAAACACTCAGTTTATAATAAGAATTTAGGATTCTCAATGAATCGTCGGGTGTGAAATAAATAGAAAAGTTTATATAACTTTGAAGCAGAAAAACAAACAAGTAATGTTTGTTTGTTTTTCTGTTTCAACACATTTCCTGTAAATGCAGGCTTTATATTATTTGAGAATTATAATTTAATAAATTCAGGCTTTTTTATAATAATAAAACAATTATTCTATTTGCTCATTTCAATTTTTTATATTTTTTTTGTGTTGAATATATAATGGCAGCAGGAAGGGAATCAAACCCATATCAAGACTGTGGTCTCTGACTGAAGTCATGGGGCTAGTTTCACATCGAAATTTTGATTAACGAGGGTGCAATTAATTTAAAGAAACCAGATGGCGTAGTGGTAGCGCTCCAAAGGCACAAGTCCGAAATTCTATCCTCTGGTTGGGTGAGGTCGAGTCAGCCTTTCATCCCTTCAGTGGGTCGATAAAACCGAATATCAAGCATGCTTGGGAGCTAAAGAATCGGAGTTTTACGTTAGGCTGACTACCTCACCGAGACATATGCTTCGCACAGAAGGGCTCTCGGTCATGGAAACTGGTATGGTCAATGTGGGCCTAGTCCCTATGGGACTGTCGTGCCACTCAGTTTAGTTTAAGGTCCCAACTAATGCTGATTTGAACTGACTATAAAGTTGCTTATGCTATGATATAATTAATTTAAATATTGTTCTATCGTTTCAAAATCTTCCTCTATTCAATAACTGAATAGTGTATTCCTTTTCTACCTTTTTTAAATTGTCATCATTGCGTTACAACTAGAATCACAATTTTCCATCGAAAGCTAGATATATTATCAGTTGAAGATACAGCCCAGTAAACATTGCATATTGAAAACAATGCCGCCCACCTTGTCTAGTGGTCAGCGTGCCTGACTGCTGATAAGGAGGTCCTAGATTCGAGCCCCGGTATGAGCATGAGTGTACTTTTTCTCTCTGTTTCCTGTCTTTGTCCTTTCCTTGTATAAATAGAGTATGAATGGTTGCCTACCCTATAAATGGGTACCTATGTCATGTGCGTTCTGAAAGAAGTCGGACTCTACACCGAATTACATTTCAATTGAAAAATTGGAGCAGCGCACTCCACATTGCCAGTCTGACTGGCACTCGACAAAAATATTAGGTTGGGGAAAAAGTAATCCATTATTTTTTCGGTAGACGTCTGTAGTGATCGCTATCTCGTGAGGTATCTGTCAAACAATTTCAGATTTATGCTCGTTGGAAAGGTGACATTTGACACTAAAATATCCTCTTGCGGTTTTTTGTTTGATTCATTCAGTTACGAGTACAAGGTTTTAAAAATGGAAGACAGCAAACAGAAAATTCGATACATTTTCGTTTTTCTCTTGTAACGGCGAAAAAGATATCCGGGTGGCTAAAATTGTGAAAGGGGTTTATCGTCCTATATAAGACTGTAACAACCAGTTACGTTCAATTTTTGTTTCGTCGATTCCGTTCGGGTATTTTTGATGTTAGAGATGCACCTCGCATGTGGATATAGCATCGTCGAAAATGTCTATAAAATATCAAAAATGATCGAAGTTAACCGCATGTCAGCAGTCGTAACGCGCAAGACCTAAAAATCTACATGAAAGCTGTTTTAAACCTTTTTACAAAGTGAATCCAAAAGAAGTTACATAAAGTTCACGTAAAAATAATGGATTTCTTTTTCCCCAAACTTTATATATATATATATATATATATATATATATATATATATATATATATGGACCTTCCAAGAGAAGAAGTACTCACTCCATTCTTGTCCATGTACGTTTCGTAGTTGGGACCTCTCTTGAGCTCGTCTCCCGCGACCAGCGACTTGAAGACGACCAAAGTGATGGCATTGAGAAGGAGCGACAGAAAGAGATGTTTGTGCATCGTGATGCGAGGCACTTGGAGCTGCCTGCAACAAATGAGACTCTATAAACACTGTATATCTGCCATATCTGAAGGAATACCTTAGCAAAAATTGAACTTACCAGTGAACTTTACAAACTTTACAAGGTACTTTTAGATTTCAGTTGCCTGATATGAATTATATTGTTCATAAATTTCGTGCCGATATTTTAGGACATTTAAAAGGTAGCTCATTTAAATATTGATATACTTTTATTAAATTATATAGGTACCAATCTGCTCCACATGCTTTCTCCCTCTTTAGTGTAGCTTGAGAATTCCGTCCTTCCAGAACCTCTCAGATTTCTCGGCAAAAAATGTGTCCAAATGGATCTCAACCAAAGAGTTGAAATTTTTCCCATATCAGGTAAATCCTTCATCCAGCATCTTCGCGATTAACAGAGCATATCTTATTTGCCGTTTGTGTGGCATTTTTGCCCTTTCGGAAAAAAAAAGCATTCAATCCCTATGATGCACTTTATTGGCCACCCTATTCTAAGGCATACAAAACTGATAAAAATGATCGATTCATACCAAACTTTATTCCAAATATAGCTGAAGCTCTCTTTTAGAATATGTACATATGTCATTTGTTTTCAATAATTGTGATAGATTTAGTCAGGTCTCTTGCGCTACCTACCGAAAATCGGCAAGAACTTTCCGGACAACTCAATCGTAAAAGCTGAAAGCCACTAAAACACATATTTAGTACTTTTCTATTATTTTAACATGCGACGATAATTTTACGTTTTGTTCTGTTTGAAATTATGCATGCGAATAGTTTTGATAGCTTTAAGTACTGCGTCAATTTGTGTATAATTTATTTACTAGATGCATTTCGCATGGTTATTAAGCCAGTTTGTAGATGCAGCAGAACTACGTAGGCACGCTGTTCTAACTTATATTTTTTAAAAACTTAATTTCAGTTTTAAATTATCAATTATATTAAATAAAATTTGGTCATGACATAATTTAAAACATATGTCAGAAAACTATATAGTTTAAAAATAGGTTTACCAAAAAAAAAAAATAAATAAATAAATAAATAAATAAATAAATAAATAAATAAATAAATAATGCTGATTAGGTAAAAGTTTACATACGGATACTTCATTTTTTGGAGCTTTTTTTATTCCAAGATAGGTGTAGAGATGTCAGTAACAAAATGGCCGCCGCCGTTACACTAAAAGTATAAACTAAGATAAAATTAGAAGTTTTTTCCCCAATTTTTACCATAAACCTAAATGATATAAATAAATCCGACCTCTCTCTCTTTTGATAAATTAATGTAAATAAACTAACAATTTTGATATTTTTTTATAGAATAAGAGCTTCGTAATTTGCCAGGATCACCAAAATTGAAAATATAAATTTTAATAGAAATTAAATTTTATTGCCAAATGTTTTGCCAAAACAAAGGGGTAACCGTTTCTACACTGAATTCAAAAGTAAACATATTAAATTAAGAAATTATTTTAGTGATATGATTAGCGTTCATACCATTATAAAAATAATTTTATGATGGTATGAACGCTCAGTAAAACGTTAACGTCTGCTGCCTGCACTAGAGATATGGTATTTATAATAAGAGCAGTAGTTCTTATTTGAAATACCATACGAAAGTTTTGGAAATTAGACTTTTGTTTTTACCATTCAACATTTTGAGTATTTCTAATGAACATCTTTAACGGCCGTATTCACCAAACACGGGTTAACTTAAGTGTAACCTAACTCGGATGTAACTCAACTCTAGTATGACTTGCCGATTCTTATTCACGAAGCGGGGAAATTCCCGTGTAAAACAACTTTTGAGTTAACCGAACACGACATGTAAGACGGCTTCTGATTGGCTAGCAATCTTGCACATCCATGTCAACACATATCTCTTAAGTCCGCCATTGTTTTCTGACTCGGCGATAACACTCCAAAATCGTAGGGTTATTCTAGGGATCCATATAGGAGAGTTAATCGCTGTTTTTGTCGTGGTGAATAACGTTTCATGACTTAACTCGCCCTTTACCCTGAAACCTCGTTTAACTCTGGTTGGTGAATACGGCCGAAAATAATTTTACATCAAATTTAAATTTTGTTAAGGAATGCTGTTAGCTGTAACTGCATTTATATTAAAAGAAAATTTAATTTTTTTAAATAAATAATTATTTTTGAAATAGATAATGAAAATAATTATTTTCCTTATCATTTTAAACATGTTTTTATTTTGCGCACCTTTTTGTTGATTATTTTATTGATATTTTTAATAGAATTTGTGAAAATATGATAAAGTTTAATAACAAATTTTGATTTAAGGGCTCTTAAAGGTTATTGAAAATATGATGACGATTCTTTATAAGACCATGAGTTTATACCATTACTTTATATAACATAAAAAGTTTATTTGGAATGATTGTAATAAGAAAGCTGTTTAGAGTTAAAAAGAATTAAATAAACAAATTCTTTTTCTTAATATGAAAGCTTTTTAGTGTTAACACTAAAACTACCGAAAGGGGTCATTTGACCCATTTTCCCATGAATTTTGCCGAATAAAAAAATCCCCGGTATGTTTAGTGTTAAAAAGAATTAATGATCTTAATTTTGTTAAGGAATGCTGTTAGCTGTAACTGCATTTATATCAAAAGAAAATTAAAATTTTTTTAAAATAAATAATCATTTTTGATATAGATGATGAAAATAATTATTTTCCTTATCATTTTAAACATTTTGCGAATTTTTTTGTTTATTATTTTATTGATATTTTTATGGGATTTGTGAAAATATGATAAAGTTTAACCCTTCTTTGCATAATGGTGGAAATTTCCATCGTAACCTATAATGCCCAAAAATTATATAAAAGAACAAGTTCACTTTAAGTGGATCGTGTTAGGATACATTTTTAATGTCCATTGCATAAAAAGAAACATAGCTCTCAAAAACAAACAAGTGTCATTATCAGTGCTTAAAGTTGTCTCATTCCGCTGTTTGTTGTAGATGCAATAAAGTATGATTTCGTTTATAATTTTGTTTTATTATATTAGAGTTTCTATTGCTAAAAAATTGAAAATGAGTGGAAGAAAGGTTTGTAACACGTGTTTCTGTTATTTTCCTCTTTTATTTCTCTTTAGTACTAAGCTAAAGATCTAACTTTGGATGATGATGGAAATTTTTAGCATATTGTATTTTGCTAAATTTATACTATAAATATAGACTAAGATTTTTTTAACCATTTTTCCTTTCATTTTGAACACGAATTATATCAACTTGATTTATTTCACCAATAAAGAAAAAATCATGCAAAGAAGAGTTAATAACGAATTTTGATCTAAGGGCTCTTAAAGGTTATTAAAAACATGATGACCGTTCTTTATAAGACCATGAATTTATATCATTAATTTATGTGACATAAAAAGCTTATTTGCAATGATTGTAGTATGAAAGCTGTTTAGAGTTAAAAAGAATTTATGATCTTAAAATAACAAGCCCTAGAAGCTTACTTGTAGGTCATAAATATGATGAGAGCAGGTATGACGGAGATGATCGAGATGACGTAAGTGGAAATGTGGAACTGGAAATGTTGCCGATGTTCCTGGAAGAAAATCCAAACATTAGACTTCAGAAGCACTCTAACGAAAATTTATGATGAGTTGTTTTTAAAAATGGCTCAACACTGCGAACATTTTGTAAGAATGAATGTAGTAGGAATTGCGATTGCCTGATGGGAATCAAGGGGAAAGGCTCTTGTATCTGAGAGGTTGCTGGTCCGATACCTGTCGCAGCTAAAGATCAATGTGTTGATGGCCTATTCACGTTTAAGTAATCCACGAGATTCTATTTTCCCCTATTGGTACAGTATCTAAGATTTGATAGAAAGATGCCATCACAGATATCGATAATTTGCAACCATTATTTAACCCCTTCGCGCCGGGCAGCGCAAACTCGCGCTTATCGCGGAGGCCGGCAGTGTCTTACGCGAGCGTTTGTCCAGAGCCGGGGGCTTTTTTGCTATTAAGCCTAAATGCATAAATTTTCTAATTATTCGGAATCAATATCTGAAATATTTTGCATACTTTCTGGTATTTCATGCTCTGTTAACATTTCCGACGCTTCGACATTGCAACGGTAAAAACTAGAAAGAATTCACGTCCAACAAGATAGAATTATTTTCTAAAAATTGCTAACCGAAATACCCAACGCTTTAGCGAAAATAAAACTTCTCTACTTACAATAAACAACTATCACATGCGAATTTAAATAGACGTCATAAAGCACGCCATTTGGACACATTTCCCTTTTTGTTTATATAATCAAAAACACGTGTATGTGAGTCATGCTTCTCTCATTTCGAATAGAAGGTCTAATGTACATGTATCTGAAACCATATGGGCATACAGTGCCATCTAGTGGCAGAAATTACAGTTTATAAAACGTTCCAGAACACTGGCACAAATACGTGACGTCAGGGGATGAGCGGGAAAACGCTCTGGCACGCCTGAGTGTCGATCGGGAAGTGAGTGTGTTCGTTGCTGGCACGTAGACGTGACAGTCGGCGCGAAGGGGTTAATGGTTGCAAAGGATGAGAAAGTTGGGAGTTTCTTTGGAAACTTTGGTTAACTGAAATATATATAAATAGAGAGAGATCTCCCGAAAGAGGCTCTGTAGCTACACGTCACTTCTCGTGAAATCAGCAAAGTGAAGCATTGCTTGCGTTGGACAGCAATTGGAAAGGCGACCACATTCTCCCTCCTTGGGTTGCAAGTGGCTCACCTCGAACCTCGTGGATTGAAGGCGTGTCCACATTAATCTGCAACGTCAACTATCTTTCTGCTGGGGGTGTGTGGATATAATATAAGGTGATATATATAACACAACATAAATTGTTATATTACGGGTAGGAATAATAAAAATATAAGAAAAATTTTTTTTAGCAAATCCCCCAGAGCTGAAAAGCTGCTAAAAAGTAGAACTACCAAAATTATACAAATTATAAAATTAAAAATTTCAAAACTTAAATTATATATGCAATAGAAATAAAAATAATCAATAATACAATAGCAAAAGAGGACATCAAGATAAACACAAATAAAATTCAAATTCAATAATTAATTTGAAAGCAATACGAACTTACTCGAATGGAAGTAAATACCAGTATGGTTATTCCCATCAGGGTGGTGTTGGCATAAATTTATGCCAATGGCACGAGACAAGCATCAAACAAATTATTACAAAACTTACAAAAATCATCACTATTTAACTGAAAGTATTTTAAAAATCGAAAATAATCAATGCAAATCCGCATTTAAATATAAAATGTAACTGAACACAAACGCAGTGGAAACAGGCAGTCAAGTGAAACGAATCATCATTTGAGACCATTAGACGCATGTAGTTTATCTGGCAAACAATGATTCCTGCCGGGAACACAGAGGGCGCTCTGTGATGGCGTGGGATATCTCAGCGTGACTGACTGCGAATGGGGAGGTCCTAGGTTTGAATCCCGGTTCAACCATGACTATACTTTCATTCTCTCTCTCTCTCTCTCTCGTCTTTGTCCTTTCTTTGTGTGTGAATGGTTGCCTACCCTATAAACGGGTACCTATGGCATGTGTGTACTGAGGAAGTTGAACTCCACACCGAATATATGGTTCAGTTGAAAATGTGAAGCAACGCACCCCATACTGCCAGCCTGGCTGGCACAAGACAGCAACAACAAAGTGCACATGGATCGCTGTTTTTAACATGGTTAAATGGGCCTAAGAATGAAATGGAACATCTTACAGAGAGTTCTCAATTCCATCATCTCAACATTATGTACCATTTGAGAGTATTTTGGAGAATAAGTCCGTGTATAACTTCTTCTTAAGAGCTCAGCTACAAAACTGTTTTGTGGGTAGAATGGTTCTACCAATTCGCTTAAACTTTGTAAACACGTTTTACTTGTGAATCTCACATCGAAAACAAACTGTCATTCGGGTCAATAGTATCTCTACTAATGAAAGTGTTTTCAATTTTTTACAGATATTCCTGTTATTTTGTCTTCCGTTTTGTGCATAAAAATGAACCATTTTCCTTACAGATGACAGAGAAATTTTGCTTAATTGAAGATTCAAAAGAAAAAGAATAAACTTATAAAAACATGTTAATTAAATATAGATTATAAAAGGTAAAAATAAAATACGATTTTTTAGATAAACTAAATTAGAAAAAAAATTTTTTTTACCAATTTATATTATATATTATTAAATATATTCATGTGCGCATTTTTATACATTTAAGATCACCACTATCATTTAAAAAATATATGTTCGTCGCAGGCTCAAGCGAGAGCATGATGTGACGTCAGTGACCAATCATGATCATGATGTAATATTAATCATAACGCCTTAGCAGTTTGGCAAAGGTGGTCTGGTACTCGAGGGCGTCTTTCTCGCTATCTTTATTGTATACTTGAATTCTAACTTAACAGAAGATCCGTCATGTTTATTTAACGGCATTGGCGCAAGTTCAATAGGTCTTGGTCGCAATGTCCTCCAAGTAAAATGATATCCCTCGTGGATGGCATGGGATCTTTTTCTTGGTCCCTGCTCTAAATGACGTTGACTTAGAAGCTTCTATACAATGCGTCGAGTTTAACCGTGGGATGGCTCCTGAGAAGTATGTCGATGCCTCAGCAGCTCTCGTGTATATCCACATTTTCTACCACCGCTGCATTCGGCAGTCGGTTTGTTTGCTGGTATTAATTGAATGTTATTAAGGAGTATGATTTGGAGTTAGTTACAAAGGCACATATTATTTCAAATTTATTATGTTATAATATATCCATTGTATTTATCTCAAAAAATGAGTTGGCCTCTGCGGAAACTCCATTTCAATGCCGGGACATTCACTCCTCTTCCCACGATTGGTAGCGAATGTATTCATTCTAATGAGTCCAGTACATACGGCATTCATTACGTACTTTTAATGGGTACCTATTGGAAGTTTAAGCCTTAGCAATGTAAAGAAAATAATGAAATTTATTAATTATTTTATTGTTGCTAGAGCCTCCCAACCTGTCTAGTGGTTAGCGTACCTGACTACAGATGGGTGGGACCTGGGTTCGGGCATGGATGTACTTTCTCTCTCTCTCTCTCTCTCTCTCTTGTCTTTGTTCTTTCTTTGTGTGTGAATGGTTGCCTACCCTATAAACGGGTACCTATGGCATGTGTGTACTGAGGAAGCCGGACTCCACACCAAATATGGTTCAGTTGAAAAAGTGGAGCAGCGCACCCCATATTGCCAGCCTGGCTGGCACACGACAACAACATTTTTGCTAGAAATGTAACTTTGCGCAGTACAAGAATAGCGCATTTTTACACCCAAATGAGTATATTATGCATTGTGCATGCCGATGGCAGAGTGGCTAGCGTTCCTTATCTCTAGGCTGTTGGTCCCGGGTTCGAATCCAGATTCAGACATGGACGTTTTCTTTCACTAGGTTTCTTTGTACTTTCTCCTGAAATGATGTGTGAATATGGATCACCCTATAAACGGGTTTGTGGTGGTGTGACGCGGGTAATGCTACTCGCCTCCGTGACTTGGTTCACAAGTATCCACCGGGTAACGCTAAATGAGTAGCAGTTTCTGGCCTTGTTGTGACGAAGGGTCAATCACCCAGTGCCCGTCATTGGGAGAACAAATATGCATTGTATAAAAAAAGAATCACAATACATCAAAGATTGATTTTTGGTTCTTACTATTAATATATGCTCATTTTTTTTTACGTATTAAAAAAATTTAAGGGATTTTTACTAGTTTTTCTTATTAATCAATTTAAAAACTTGCTCCACTTACTACAGTAGAGAAAAATAATAAAGGACGAATAGAATTCCTCCCCAGAAGGAAAATGATTTGTTGACAATTGAATTTTTCCCAAGTCAGAGATTCAATGTGGTGTTTTCAAATCTATCTCTAGGGAAAGAAATCTATAAGTTAGGTTCTAGTTACTGCTGAGCAACGTGAGACAGATGTTGAGGATCTGCATCCTGAATGTACGTTTCTTGGGATGGTTGGTTGGGTTTTGTGGCGCAGGGTCCAAAGAGGACAAGCTGCGCCAAAATTAAGTTTTAAAGAAAATTGATAAATTATAGACAAAACCCAAACTCAAATTTAAAAATTTAAAACACAAAAATTAATGTATATATTTATTTTAAAATCCAAAAAACGCATAAGTATATGAAAGTAAAATAAAATTCATGAAATTTAAATAAAATTAAGGAAACCAATTTCCCTTAGAAAGGAAAAAAGGTTTCGGTGGGGTGACTCCCCCACTAAATCATACATGTTTAAAAGGTCTGTTCGAAAATACTTAAAACGGTAAAGGTTAAAATCAGGACATGAAATCAAAATATGAGTGACAGTATATGTTCATCACACGTTTCACACCATTGATTTAATTCACTTAAAAACAAATGTCTGTGTGTGAAACGTGTGTGTCCGATACGAAGGCGAGTCAAACGAACATCGGCACTTCGTAACGGTAAAACTAATGAAGGGATGTCGTATGGAAATATGGCACGTAGTTTGTTGTAGACCTGCATATTCCAGGACTCCTGCCAGAGAGCATTTACAAATATTTTAACAACCCTTCTCACATCGAGAAGAGGGACAGATGAATAGAGTAAAGACGAAGCAGCTTTAGCAGCTGCATCCGCCTTTTCATTTCCCTCTAGACCTACATGACCTGGGATCCAACAGAAAATGATGTCATAACCCTTGCCGTTTCTTGGGATGAGTGGTTGGAAGTTTTTAAGGTTTACTCCTTTGTAACACGTGGAAATAAATCACATTCTATAAAACGTCTTTCCGGAGGAATATACGCGGTGGATACTCTCTGCCTTGCCTTCGGCTATTAGGCAATTCGGTACATGGCATCAAAGCTGACTATCTTAAATATATTCAAATACCAAATTAAATTATAGAATGCATCTAAGTGAAAATAATGCCTGAATATGTCTAATTGATTCATTTTTCGTTGCTGAATTACTTCTTTGAAAAAGTGTGGGGCTGGTTATTAATATACGGTCATTTTTTACACATAAAGATACGACCAGAACTTACGATTTACAATGGACACCAAACCACTACAAAGATCTACGTAATTGATGAGTTGTTGTTGTTTCTAATCACACTTGGCAACGCTGAGCCCGCCAGTCAGAGACTAGGCGAATGAAGTCAGAGAGAGAGCCTCTTCCGTTTTTGAACAGAGCACTCTTATACGAAAGGGGGAAGTACAACTTTAGGCTCATAGACGGCAGCACCAGGTGAATCCTCCAATTTAGAAATTGAAACCAGAGAAGACCCATAGCTTGGCTCCAACCACATCCAGAGGTATTAATTTGGAATGGGAACATGGAGGATATTGCGACCCGACATATTTTACGTGCCTTAGTTGCCATTAGTGAATACGACGCATCTTCGGCTAAACCGGGATTCGAACTCACCACCTTTTGGTAGCCAGAACGACGCCCAAACCAATCAGGACACCGCGGTATAATGGATGAGTATCACCCACTAGGAAAGTCGAGTAAAATCCAACCTTCAACTCGTCAAAAAGTCAATACACAGGACAAAGCGTACACAAAGTATAATTTAGCAATAGAGGATGCATAGATAAATGAAGGGCTTAAAAACACTGGCAAGGATTATGTTTCA
>JAPDSC010067036.1:0-10560 GCA_026290005.1 Latrodectus geometricus
GAGATTATAGCTTTAAATATTTTTACAAATATTATAAAATGTTATTAATTAAGATATAATATTTTATGAATATTGGTAACTTACTAAATAAAAAATATATTATCATATGAGTTTATAATTAAAATATTATTTCTTTTTTTTCTTTAGTTTGGCTGTAATTTAAAAAGATTGTTTCTATGAGAAAGGTTTTCAAACAAATTAGGAACAAGTTAAGTAATTTGTTTTTGAAACACTTGGTAAATTTGCATTAATGAAAACTTTGTTGAGATGAATATGATGATTTTTTTAAAACACTTAAATTTAAAAAAACTATATGTTGCAACGTTTATTATATGACATGATATCTTCGAGATAGGAACTTCTTTGTATTGTTGAAAACATTTTGCGATGATCATGAAAATAACGATGTCCTTGGAACTATTATGAAAACATTAGTGACATAAAAAAATTTAATCGTATAGAAATCCAGATTTGATGAATTAATCGATAAGTAACTACTATTTTGTAAAAAAAGACTATAATTATTCTTTTTTAGTATATAAAGTAATTTAAATTTTTTAGAATGATTTGTTGAGTTCTAAAGTTACCTTTGAGTCTTCAGACAAAGATATTGTAACAATGCAAAAGAATTTTAAAAATTTATTTATAAAAAAAGCAGTAATTGGAATACTTTGTTTTTTTTTTCTCTCAAGTTAGTAGTTTAACAGTTTTCCTAAAGCTACTAACTAAGTTCAGTTATTTTTTTAATTTACATACTTTAAATAAATAACTATAAATGTACTTCTTTTAATAATTATAAGTGCTGAGTTTTAATGTAATAAATTATAAAAATTTACAATTTTACATGAAAATTGAACACGATTATTTTAGATTAAGTTTTAAAATAATTGATGACAAAGCCATAATGGAAAATTAATGTACTTCTAAAATAAGTTAAAAGGAAGAAATATTTGTACACATTTTCAGAAATATTATAGAAAGGTCATTATTTCGTTGAAAATTTTCTTTATATTGTCGTATTTACACTATTATCCCAAATAACATCTTATTCTCATTATTTTTAATTTCTGTTATTACTATATTACATTTTATTTGTAATAGTTTTTTAAATATTAATTATTGTTATGTATGTTTCTTCATTAATTGAAACTACAATCGGGAAATCCCAAAGAATAATTGAAATCAAGAAACACTATTGTGTATGTTGCTCAAATATTTTTATTATTTTATATGTAATCCAGTGATTCTCAACCTGTGAGGCACGACCACCTAGGGGGGCGTGAGCACACTAATGGGGGGGCGAGCATATTCAAGAGAAAATGTTATTTAAAAATATTGATTAAGGGACTGAAAGGAAAGAACACACATACACATACAAAACAAAATACATTTCAACATATTTAATAATTAACTTATTAAATTAAAACAACTTACTAAATTAAATTAAATTTAATAATTATTAGTGACTTCCTTGGGCCTGTCTTTCAAAGCAAAGTTTTTCGAATGAGGGTTTAATATTAGAAATAGACACTCTCAGTTCTTTTTCTATATTTAGCTGAGAATTATATTTTGTCTTCAAAGAAGCCACCGCAGAAAATCCAGTTTCTCAAAGGTCAGATGTTGAAAATAATTGTAGAATGCGAAATGCCCTTGTTTTTAGCGCAGAAAACTCATCATCCACTCCTGCCCAAAATTCAAAAAGTGATTTATTACTAAATTGTCTTTTGGTTTCACCGCTTGCCGTGAAGTCTATGAAGGTTTCTTCCTCTTCGATTGAGAGTCCTTCGGGAGTATTTTGAAATGGATCCCTCACCCACTTGTAACTTGATGTCAGTTTGTCGTCAGCAAGAAAGTACTTTTTAAAATTCTTTGCTTACATTGCTAAATGATTTTCAATGGTTACAAAAACAACTTTTACATGTTGTTCTTCAGCCTTGTAAGTTTTAATACAATCATTCAAATATGCAAACATTGTTAAGTTTTCTTGCTTTAAATTTCTGCTCCACAATTCCAATTTACTACAAAAAGCATGAACTTTATCACTCGTATCCAATATATACGTATTTGCTCCTTGCAGTTGAAGATTCAAGTTGTTTAATTTCTCGAATATGTCGACCATGTAGCTCAATTTCAACACAAATAAACTATCGCAAAAATTCTCAGCTTCCGATCTGTTTTCCTCTTCGAGGAAAACGGTGATTTCTTCTCTTAATTCATAAACACGTTGCAAAAATTTCCCTCGTGATAACCATTTTGCCTCGCAATAAAATAGTAACGCTAAATGTACTGCACCCATGTCTTTACAAAGTTTACAAAGGCGATTTTTGTTTCACAAGTGCTTGAATACTTTGGAATCTTCCTGACATAGAACGAGCACCATCCGTGCATATTCCGACGCAATTTTTCCATTGTATGTTTGCCTCGTTAATAAAATCATTTAAGACAGCAAATAAAGCGAGTGCTGTTGCTTTGAGTTCTATTGGTTTGCAGAAAAGTAATTCTACTACTGACAAATCATCACAAAATCTAACATAGGCAATGAAATGAGCATCTTTATTACTATCTGTTGCCTCATCGAGTTATATTGAAAACAATTTGTAACTCAACTTCGACAAAAGCTGACACTCTACATCTTCAGCTATATCAATTCGACGGGCAACAGTATCATTTGAAAGAGGTATAGACTGCATTTGTTTTGCAAAATTATCTCCAAACATAATTTCTACAATATCAATCGCGGTTGGCAAAATAAGCTCTTTACCAATGGTGTGAGGCTTTTTACATCTGGCCATTTTATATGAAGCTTTGTAAGAGGCAATTAAAGCTTTTTCATTCACAGACAAAGTTTTTTTAAACAATGATTTTTGTTTTTCATATCATTTTAATTTTAATTCGAAGAATTCTCTGGGTTTGTTTACGTACTCACTATGAAGCGTTTCAAAATGTTGTTTAAGTTTATTAGGCTTCATGCTGTCTGCCGCCAACATTTTTGAGCAAATGATACACAGGGGCCTTTCTTCTTCATTTACTTCAGTACTAGTGAACCTAAAATTTAAGTATTCTTGAGAATATTTTATCGATTTTATTTTCGGAGCCACGCTCATCTGTGTACTTGTTGATGCTTCTCTATCGTCTAATGCTCGCTTACGCCCGCTTACGCCCGCTTAAAAATTTATCCATGATTCTGAATAAGTCTGCTGCCGTGAATATTTAATACGGTAAATTGCAATTACACGAAAATATATATAATATACACATTCAGAATAGATTCAATAGCGATAGAAGGATCGACTAGAATGAGATTGTCTGGAATTGAAATTTGTGCATAGAACTTTCTCCTTCTCCCTATGAGAAAACATTTGTTCACATCTGCGCACGCTCCTTAGCTTAATTTTTTGCTGACCAGACAAATAGAAAATTCTCGCGAAATCGTGAGAATGCCCTACATGGCGGGACGCAAGAGCAATAAAAAAACATAGGATTCTTGTTTTTTCAATGCTGAGGATTGGTGTTGCAAAATGTCAATAAATTTCGGTATTCTTGGTAATTTGTAAAGTTTAAAATTAAGGTTGTAGTGTAGGTTTAGAGCCAAAATACTCAAAATACATTATTATTGTATATATTTTATTGTATGCGGTGGGGAGGGGGGGCGATGAAAATTATGATTGAAAATTGGGCCGTAAATTCTAAAAGGTTGAGAAACACTGATGTAATCTAATAATTGCTGCTTTAGATATCATTATCACTAAAATAATCAAAATTAAGCCAAATTATATAAATGAAAAAGTTTTTAATTTAACCATATGAATAAAATGTTAGACGACATTCATTCATTTATAACTGATTACATAACTAGTATTATGTTAGATATTTTAATTAAATCATATAAAAATACAGCAAAAATACTACTACATGATAAGCACACGTGTTAAAAAACTCCTGTACACATATTTATTTATTAAGGTATATAACTTCTTTTATCATAAATATCATTGCTGTTAACTCAAAGAAGCTAGTAGCATCTTTGAATGATTAAGCATAAATTGACGAAAATAATGAAAATGGCACACCTTTCACTTTCGTAGTGAAAAGTGTTCGTAGGAAACAATAAGCTGAATTATGTAATGACTTTTTAAGACCATTTTAATTCTAAAATGAAAGTATCGATGTGAGTATTATCTTTGAACGATTTTTTATTATTTGTAGCGTATTTTTAGAATTGTTTATTTCAAGATTATGTTCACATCGTTTTGTGTGCTCAAAAACAAGTGATTATTGCATTAAGGAAACACAGTGTGAGGAAAAAACAACAATCGTGATACTATGAGTAAATCTATACTCATCTTTATTTTGACAGCCTTTGTTTTTCACATACGCCATTGCTGTAATCAAAATAATGGAAATATCTCATATTTATATGAACCATTTAATCATTTTGTAAAAGAACTTATTTTTTAAGCTATATAGCTTCTTATAGGAATCTATTTATACAAACACTCAATAGTGTTTAGAAGAATATTGTATCACTCACTACGGAGTTAATGTGAACGTTTTGGCATTAATGAAGATAGAGGGTATCATTTACACATGGAACGCTTCAAACCTTAATACAATTTAACAAAACTGTTAAATTTTATTAAGGAAGGGAGACTGTGTGGTTAAGGAAGATATTGAGTTTATCCTCATATGGCGTTAAACTAAAATTGAATTTTACTGTATGGATATACATTACTATTCTAAAAATATCCATGTTTTGCAGGAAACGATGCTTGTATTTCATCATAGGAGTAACCTGGTAAGCCAAAATTTCTTCCTTTCTTATGCATTAGAACCAATTTGATATTGGTTGTTTAGTAATTTATTTTATTTACATTTAGAGCATTGCTAAATAGAAATAAATGAATAAATAAATTCATAAAACGATTTTCTGTTATGTTTCCCTGAATTCCGATTTTTTACTTGAGGTTATTCTTATATCGAAAAATATACAATAATATGCATCTATAAATATAAATTTTCTAAACAGTAACATTTTTAAATTTATTTGGTTTGATATATATTAAATTTAAGAAATCATAATTGTTTTTACACGATAAATAATTATATTTGAAAATATTTCACAAGTTAAACAATTATTTATTTAAAGTTTACATCTTAAAATATATCACAATAATTTGCATAACACTTTATTACAAAATGTTTCTAAACTAAAGAATAATATTTGCTGTCAAATTTAAACACCAAATTTGTGAATTAATTACATTGTTAGACTTTAAGTGCTCTATAAATAATCACCAATTGACCTATTGAATAGAAATTAAAATTAAAGTTAGAAAACTATTCAGATACCTTAAATAATAACATAAAATAATGAATAAATTAAGTATGAAATTTTAACTTTTTTAATAATTCTGGTCTATAATCTGAAACTATTTTTTTTTAATAAACCAATTTTTTCTTTTTTAAAACTATAATTTTGTTTTTTATTCCAGAAATGTTTTAAAAAGTAAAATTTATTAAACTTAAGAAAATAAAAAATTTCTAGAAAAAAATTATACCAAAACCACCCAAAAATCTGCATCACTATCACTATTAAAGCTAAAATTAAATTTAGAAACTAATAAATAAATTAGAAAAAATAATATGCCAATCACGGAACCTTTCCAGCAGACATTTCTGATTAAAAAAGAAGGCATTGAAGTTAGAGCGGTAAAATAACAAAGGACTTAAAATGACACAATTTAGTTTTTAGTAGTTTTCGTTGTTTGAAAATGAACCTAAACATCTATTACTGTGTTTTACTTATTAAGTGGTAAAAAGGCGTGATGTGCTTTTCAGTAAAGTAACTTTTCAGGGCCCCGAAAATCGCAGGGGAAACCAGAGTGTTAATATTATGTTTACTTAATATTACAAAATGTATCTGTATTTAAAATAAAAATTGTTAAGTTTATGTGTTTTGTAACCACATTTTTTCGAATATAATATCAATGCTTTTATTATTATAATTGTTTAAAATCTATTATTTAATTTCCTTATATAATCGAAAGTTCGATGAAATGAATACATTTATACAACAATATATTGATAAATAATCTTTATTCCTTAAAGGTAGATGAGGTTTGAAAAACGTTTTAAGCTTTCGTATTATAATTTTTTTGATATAGAAATTATACAAAAACTTAGAGCTTAAATATGTTTCAACATCATTATTGATTTTATTCTTGATAAGCAAACCAATAAATTTATTTTTCATACATAATTTAAGTCATGCAAACAAATATTAAGATTTTAAAAAGTAATTTAAAAAATGTATATGTAAGAAAAAAAATTTGAAAGTGTTTTATATCCCCTTTTTCTAATGCTATTATTGGAATGTATGTCAATACCTGTATTTTTAAACACAAAAGTTAAAACTAACAACTTAATACAACCTATATATAAAATAGCTACCTTTATATAATTTATTCATAATTACATTTAAGTAATAAAATTTAGATTTTTCTTAAATTGAAATTTATTTTTTTTTCATTTAAATTATGTATTATTTTCAAATGTGTGGAAAATATCTATAAACATAATATAAAACATATGTACACTGTTGAGAAACAGAGTAGTTAACGAGGCGTGTTATCTTATAGAACAGTTTCACAATAAAAAAAGATAGGATAAATATCGCACTAAAGTGTCAAATATTCGTAAGTAATCACTCATTTATGCTTGAGAAATCAATGTAAATATTCAGACATAAATGAAATGTGTAAAATTTTATATGCACAAAAATAGTGAATTCGGTTGACAAAAAGTGAAAAAAATTACTATGCAAATGAATAAAAGAATATAATTCTGAATTTTAAGAATACAATTTTGATACACTCTTCATTAATCATCATTACTATTCATTAGGTATGAATCAACATATAAATCAAAATTGTTAAAATGGTTAAATTTTCATTATTAATTAATTTTTTGTCATCAATTTTAAATCTAGCATTTATTAAAATTGTTTACGTTATTGTTAAAATCATTTTTTCTTATATTTCCATAGAAAAGGCATGGTAAAAAAGAAATATTAAATAGTGTTAATAAAGTTATAATTTGGAAGGAGATTTATTATAAGTGTAAAGCAAAACCACAATTTTTAAATTATTATGTGTGTGTGTGTGTCCTCAAATTTCTCAGACTATTCAGTTAGATAGAAGCCTATTGTTTTGTTCACTTAAAACAAGAAAAATCCTACTATAATTTTTTTATATATTACTACTTTGATTACTTTAAAATCAAATGCTTTCGGAATAATGTATGCATTATAAACCCATCTCCTGTAATTTCAATTAATAAATAATCTTACTTCATTAAATGATTGAATCTTAAAATATACTTTTAATTTTATTATTTCGCGAAGTATATATTATGAGAATAATAAAACTTAGATCAATAATTAAGAACAATGAAAAATATGCATTGGTATAAACTATAATTTTCCTGATTTTTTTTAGTTATTTCATTGATATTCTCAGTGTAATAAAATTTCTAATAAGATCAAAGAAGGATGTTTCCAAAAATTTCTTTCTCACAAATAATTATACACACAACTTCCCATCCAATAAATAATAGAACTCACTTGTTAAGTATCATATCAATTTTGTTGCATTAGATTATTTAAAAAATTTTTTGTTCAATATTTGTAATACCTTTCTTTATATAGTCTCTTTCATTAAAAACATTGATAACTTTTCTTGCACAGATCACTTTAAATTAAATAATTACTTATTTTTCATAGTATTAATTGTTATTTTACTTTTATGAAACAAATTTTACAGAAATATGTATAGTATTTGATAAATATTAATATATATTCAATATTAACACTGATGTATATAAGTATATGTTAATAGTATCTGATTCAATACACATTTTATCTATCAGTAAGTAATATAAAATTTCCAGTACTTGATTAATGACAATTGTGTATGTTGTTTATATAATAGTGCTAGGGAAATAATTTTTTAATTTCCTCTTTATTAAAGAAAAATATGATGCTCGTGTCTCCGAAATGCAATAAATAGTGTAATTTATAAACACATAAGAGAAGATGACAAGTAAATCTGGCGTGAAATTTTATTTTAAATTAATCTTCAATAATTTTTTTTCTTTTGGTAAGAACAAAAACTAAAAATGATTTCTTATATAAGAAAAGACATGTATTAAAACCTGCTTAGATCCATCCATCTAAAGAAATCTAATTAAAAAACCAAGAATTGCCTTATACTTATTTTACAATATTTTAATATCTTAGAGCAATTTAAATTAGAAATTGTCGTATTTTTGAAAGCAAGTTTTATTCTACGAATTAATTTTTAATTTTCAAACATTTTATACTCCAAGAAAGGTTTCAGTTAATTAAATATTATTCTTTAAATCACGTAATTTTTCATTAAAAAAAGACATTTTTGAATTTGTTTTATTATTTTTACAGAAAACTAATAATATAAATTTACAAAATTCCAAATTATTGAAAATATTCAATTTGCTTCGGCTACAGAAAAATAAAAGGAAGAATTGATTTGACAATTTCTTATTTTTATCTCACTGTTTAATACTTAAGTATTACAAACAAATTTCACTTGATAAGTACGTCTCAATCACTTATAAGAAATTTTAAATTAACCTCTTAGCTATAATCTAAGACTAATTAACTATACTCTAAGACTAACGCATTTTCTTATATTTTAATCCATTTTCTTCATTCCAAATCATTTTAAAATGCATTTTTTACATTTAATGGCTTGTAAGTTTGTAAAAATAAATATACGTATTAAAAATTTTTTTGTAAAAGCAGAAATATTAAACTATTTAATTTATTACAGAATTCTTTCTTTTTATATATTGCTAATAATAGATTTAATAAAATTCTATTAGTTTTTTGAATTGCTGAAAAGTTTAAAATATGAGAATGTCATTACTACTGGAATATTTTGCATATGATATTAAAAATATGATTTCTCTGGAAATTCCTATTGAAAAATTTTTCATAATTAAAAAATTAATCTGGAAAAATTGTACATTATTTAATCTTGTAAAAATTACAATTAAGCGCCCATTCTTTAGAAAAAAGCTTTAGAAAAATCTATGGAAAGGAAATCATTTTCAACACAAAATAACCTTTGACATAATTATAAAAATAAGTTGTTTATTTAATATATATTTTAAATTATTCCATTAAATAAGTTATTTTAACATTATATTATGTATCTACTTTTAATTAAATTAGTTAAAAATTTTAATTTTTGATAATTTTTTTTATTTTTGATATATTTATATTATATTTTATTAAAAAAATAATTTTCTAATAATTGTCAAAATTAAATTCTCTATCTGGAATAAGGTTCTACACTAAAATATAACAATAATATTATGAAATGTATTTAATTTAAATTTTTTTTTATTTTCAATTTTTTTAAATATTTGTAGAGAAAAATATAATACATGATGTAATTGCTGTAAGCAAAACAAAATATATAATTTTTTTATTTTAAATTTTTAGATACTTTGAGATATTTTTACATGTTTAAAAAATGAAAAGTACGTGCCTTCATTTATTATCATTCACAGATAAGGTATAAAGAACACCACAGACATATTAAAATCAAAAAATGTACTTGGGAAAACGATGAATTTTGTTAATTTTGCTTAATTGCTTCTTAATGATGTTATTATAAAAAATCTGAAGTTAATATCCTATCTATCTTAAAAATTTTTAATGCTTACTTTGCAACACCAATATCATTAAAATCTCATTATGTCTATGTGCCATATATAAGTCGGAAAATTTTGCTTGAAATGCTAAATAAAAAAATTTTAATAATTATATATATTTATATTTATTTCACACATAGCAGATATATAACATAATTGTTCATCAAAAAAGATCCAAATTTTAACTAAATATAATTGTCATCATTAATATTAAAGAGTTTAAAATTTTTAAGGCCGAAATCGATCCCACTTTCAGAATGAACTAAATGTTTTTTAATTTCCTGCAGCTCAAATATTAATAAATGATGCAGGTTGCAAATCAATATTACCTTTTAAAATTTATAAATTTATTTTGATAAAAAATATTTTCTATTTCCCGATTTTAATATATTTATTATATGTATTAATAGCAATAAGGCATATTGCTAGCAATAAGGTAAAATCAAGAAAAATTAATATAATATAATACAAGCATGAATAGGGAAAAGGCATGGAATCTATGTCTTCATCAGGAGGGAGATAGTAAACTATACTAATAGGATACTCTTTTCTGATAAGCAAGAAATACAAATATCTAAAAATATTCGTACTATTCCCCATATATTAATATTTGTATTATATTATATTGTTTTTTTCTTGATTTTGTTTTATTGGTATTAAATTGTACAGTTTCATCTTTGATTTATCTTAATTTTCAAATTACATTTTATTTTATTTATATTGGCATTTTTCTCAATAGCTGCTTTTGTGCTGGGGTTTGATTGCCTATAATGTTTGTTGACAGATATTGTATTTACTGTTTTA
>JAPDSC010067037.1:0-24964 GCA_026290005.1 Latrodectus geometricus
AAGAACAATAGACTAGAGTGTTAGATAATCAACGATTACATCATAGTTAATGGTTTCTCTTGAGACCATTAATGCATTTGAATATGTTTTCGAATATATCCCAGCACCACCTATTGTTCCATTAATGAATATATCATTTGCTCATAACAATATTCATTATCCATATTATATCCATTATTCATATAATATCATGCCTTTGTTTAAAATTGAATAAATTAGGCCAATATTTTATTGGTTAAATTAAGGAAATTTATGCATTTATCCGATTATAAAAATTTACGCATTTGAAAGAAGTAATAAATTTTCCAAAATTTCACGAGTTTATACATATCACTAAAATATTTGCTATTTTTTAGTTAAATTTTAATAGACGAAGTCAAATAATTAGAGTTCAAATCTTAAAATGTGGAAATTTAGTTTTTCTTCTGACTATAATACTCTATTTTTTTCCTTTGGCTTTGTTACTTAAAAGTTACTAATGTAAATTTCTGAAATATTTGACGCATATTCTAATTTTAAGGAACGTAGAACTTGGACTGGAGTTGTGAGTTTTTTTTTATTTTTTATTTTATTTTTTTTTTAATTTAAAGATTGTTATATTGAGATCCATTTGCGAGGTATTGCTTACATAAATTTCTTATGATTTGACATACATACATAAAAAATTGAAAACTATTATTTAATTTACATATATAAAATCAATCGAAATTCAAACCATAATTCATTTCTTTTATTTTTGAAAGATCAATTAAATCACATAAAACGTTTAATCCATGTTTACAGAACTACCTTTTTTTTCTTTTTTTTTATTTCTAATGGCGGGCACCCTTGAGCAAGTAAGTACATTAGCCCATTTGCCGCAACAAAGCCAGAAATTACTACTCATTTTATCGTTACCAGGTGGGCACCTGTGAACCAAGTCACGAAGGTACGAATAGCATCGCCCACGCCATCACAAACCCGTTTATAAGGTGGGCCACATTCATCCATCATCTGAGGAAAGAACAAGAAACACAGAGTGAATGAGAAAGTGCATCCATGCCCGAACCGGGATTCGAACCCAGATCCTCCCGATCCGTAGTCAGATGCGCTAACCACTAGACAAGTTGGGCGGCTATTACAGAACTACCTTGATGTTATTATTTTATCGCATACTATTCTAAGTATCTATTTTCTTTTGATTGAAATTACTAATTGTACAAACCCATCTTGACATTGTAACCAAGATCAAACAAAAACATTATGTTTGAGTTAGAACTGTTATGATCAAATACTATCTTCTATTACAGATTAACATGCACTAACCTCTAAGCATAATTTCTTTTATCGCGCCAAATTTTAAATTTACTTTCGATATAACCAGTGTCATAACATGTTATTTGATGAAGGAGTGTGTCAAATAACATTCTATTATGCAAATTTTTATATAGATAATCAGTATTTCAAATCTGTGCACAGAATAACATTCTATAATGCAGATTTTGAAAATGAGAACAAATCCTGTAATTACATTTATTTATCTTTGGTGATAGGGAAAGTAAGAGGCTATGTAAAAATACAAATGTTAAAAAAAGATTAACATGCACTAACCTCTCAGCATAATTTCTTTTATCACACCAAATTTCGAATTTACTTTCGATAATTGTTGTCATAACATAATGTTATTTGATGTAGGACTGTGTCAAATAACATTCTATAATGCATATTTTTATATAGCTATTCTGTATTTCAAATCCGCTCACATAACATTCTATAATACAGATTTCAAAAATTAGAACAAATTCGGTAATCGCATGACCTTAATAGTTTACATACATTTATCTTAGGTTTTAGGGATAGTAAGAATATATATATATATATAATGTTAAAAAATTTATCTAATTAGAAATTTATAAACTACCTTTCAATAAGAATACATTAAACGTATTTTACTTACTATTTGGTCCCATTCTCAAAAAATATAATTCATCACTAAATATATTTTTAGAATTATAGGGCGTAATCAATTTTTATGTATTTGTATACAGAAAAAAATAATTTCTTTTCAGAAATAGAACATATTAAATGCGAAAGCCGTCAGTGTAATATATTCACTGCTGATATTAATGGTATCATCAAATTTCACTTTTCCTTCATAAGAAATGCTTAATGGTTTTCGTTGCTAAGCAAAATATTTTCATGCCTTGACTTAGTTTCAAATATATTATCGTATATTTGTAACTAAGTATCATCTTTGGAAAAGTTAAAACCGAATAACCTTATCTTTATTTCTTAAGACCCCAAAGTAATCTAATATGGCACAAAAATCTAAAATTGATTTCAAAAGTTGACTTCCTGTATTTAAAATATTAAAAAATCAACTGACAGACAAAATTCAGCTTTAAATTAGTTAACAGTATTCATTTTAAAATTAATTAAAACTATTCAGTTTAAAGTTAACTAATAATATATTCATTTTAAAATTAAAAATGTCTGAACATTTTTATGTCCCTTGTTAATTTTTTGGAGGCTTTGTGATTTTATTCCCATTGATTTTAAATGAAACTATTAATACCATAGTGATTAATGTTTCTAAAAATTAATTATATAATTATTTTTAATATTTTATTCAAATAGGATTAATATTTTGGCAACGCATAAAGGATAGGATAGCCTAGCGGAAGAAAGCTATTGTAAGATATTTTGATATCCTCTTTATAAATAGCCTTCCCGGAGAACTTTTCATAGAAAGTTGTCCATATTCAGGTGTCGCAAGAGAGAAAGTCAGGAAAATTCCTAAGCAAACATCCGACTGACATGTAAGCAGTTAGCAAGTGCGCAACACCAAACTTCCATTCTTTAATAATGGCTAGAATCAAACCTGAGACCTTATACTCTGAAGATTGTTGCCCTAGCACTCGGCGACTATGCACCAAAGATTAATATTGTGGAAATAATTACCAATATAGTTACTATGAAAATCAATATAATTACCTAATCCTATTTTTCTATAGTCTTGTCCTGAATCGCCTTTATACCAAAATTTTTCAACCCATTTTAATGGCTTATCCTTACCAATATGTAATACAATTTAAGAATATAGTAAAACTTACTTTACTTACTATTTAGTCTATTTTACATTTTATATGATAATGAATCAAAATGCACATTTATTAGCTTAAAGAAAACTTCATATGACCAATTCTGTATATTTAAACATATTTAGAGATATTCTTGAGGTGATTAGAAAAAGAAATATTCGGAAGAACACGTACAACTTTGCCCATATTCATATTTGGCAATCTTGGTAATCGATTTTTACACTTTTCTTCTTCTTTTTTTTTCCAAGTTATTTTTTAACCATTCCTTGTCTTCTGCTAATATATTTAAACTTTTTAAGTACCTCAGTTCAATGTTTTAAAAAATGTGTTTCGTCATAATAAATATCAGATTGGATTAAAAGGCTTTTTTTTTTACTTTTGAAACAATAGTGCTTGGGTTTGATTCCCACATCAGCAGTTGGTGTTTGTAGTAGTTTGTAACCTGCTTCAAATTACATTGATTTAGCCTTTATATGAAAAAACTGAAGAGTGATAAACAAATTCATAATAACTAACGAAAATGGTTTCCTCGATAACATGAAGCTATGGTATCATGACCTTATAAACCTATAAGAAAGATAAAAGTTGTTCCAAATCTAATTTTTTGTCGCTTACTATAAATTTATGCATTTCATTTCAAAAAATATCCTTATTACATTTTTGGTTATTTAACGTTTAATATTAACTACTGTGTTTATTTTCAATGTTTTTAATATTTCAGATATTTGAATAAATATTTGATAATATCAAATTTCAGATATTTGATAATACCAAAGTCATCTTATTATTCAGATTTAGAAGAATGCAAATATTTTCATATTTCATCGAGTCACTAAAATTATCTTCATTTATAAAAGTTCTTATTAATATTTAAATAATATTTTTAAACTGGTAAAAAATTTTCTCATTCTATTTTCTGAATAAATTTTCTAAACTATAACCCATATATTGATAAACATTTTAAATAAATTTAATAAACATTTGTTATGCATATTTTTCTCATTTCCTTTATTTACTTCATCATCCGAAACTGTCAGAAAAGAATCATACCAAACAATTTTGTTGAACTGAAAAAACTTTACTAATTTAATAGTTGAAAGTATGATAATCTATTAATGTCTCCGAAAATAATGCGCAACATGACGTCAAATACGTATTCACATTTGCTGTCAAGTCTACTTCAAATTCCTTGGAGAAATTCCATGGTAGACGAAGACACCTCAACCTTTTGATCTCGTGTTTTAAATGTCATCACTTAATGGAAATTCTTACAAGCAAACTTAATACTTTTGACTTAATGGAAATTTCTGAACTATTTAAAGAGAATTGCTGTGATATCTTTCAATTTTTTTCTTTTCTATTATCAAATTTTATTCCAGTCGAGAGGATTTATTAGTTTCTTCTTATTTTTCCTTAGGATTCCTTATTTTATTTATATTAAGTCTGCTATAAAACATCCAATATCAAAAAAAAAATCATATTTGATAAAATTCACATCATAAGCTTTCAAATTAATAAATTTTAATATTCAGATAAATTGGCCTTTTTTTAAGTATGAATTTAAATATACTAGTATAGACGATATCAATAAGAAATTTATAGATGTTTCATTTATCGATAAAATATTAACAATAAAATGTTTAAAATTTAAACCAGGTATTATTTAAGGTTTTCTATTTAATTTTTTTATCATATGAAATTTATTTTTAATTCCCATTCTGCTGTATTTCTTTATTCTGAAAGAATAAATTAAATGTTGGATCCTAATAATTTTACTTTTGATATTTCAGGCAGACGAATAAAAATGTTGTATTTAGATGTTTTGTATTTTCAAGTTATTTTATCAAGTTACTTTATCAAAACAAAAATAAAATATATTTACATATTTGTGCCAAAATCACTTTATTTAATTCTATTTAGTAATGTATCCCCTATCGATATAGAAATACATTTATTACAGCACTTGCTTTCTGCTACTAACTTTAAAGCAACTATTTGAAAAAGATACTCTTCAAATACGGGAACAAAAAAATATAAAAGCTTTTACGTAAATGAAGTATGTAAAGTTACATAGAGAGTAATCCAGAAAAACAAAAATATTTGGTCCGAATTAGATGTCATACTTTTTTAATTCTTTTTGCGAGTGAGAAAATTTTTCTATGTGTTCAGTCTTGATTTTGAATTACAATCTCTTTTGACTGCATGTGTACTCACCATGACCTAATGCTAGGACACTGATCTTCATACCAAAAGGTTACGGGTTCGATACTAGCCTATGTTGAACAACGGGAGATAGTGGTTGCATTTCTATTTTCTGTTCTATCGCTGTGAGTGCTTGGGAGTTTTCCAGCTTTCTGTCTCTTGCAACACGTAACTATGATCCACTTCTTATGAAATGCCCTCTCAATAGATAGTTACGTGATCAATAATAGCCTGTGGGCCTTAGGCAGTCCTTAACGTGGTGTCAATAAATACATCAGTCGACAATTTTATATTATAGGCTCAAATTTTTTCACCGATTACCTGCCCCAGTTTTCAACCCCATCATAAACAAACAATACTAATTCTTCTCCACGTAAACACTCAATCACACAAATAATGTAAATAATATGCTTATAAACATGAACAACGTTTCTAGAAAATATATGTATTATTTAATATTATAATATTGCAATAAAAATGTTTTATTTCAGGCTATTTAAAAGTTCCCAAAATATTTTTAGTAAAATATGTTTACTGAAGTTCTTAAAGATATAAAAAATAAGTATACTACAGCCTAAATTACAGTAATATAAAAAATAACAAATACACATATAAATCGATAATCATTATGAATTAGTATTGTCTTTAAGAGAGTCCTATTATAAGTTTTCAAAAGTGATCAAGATATATTAGGTAATGATATATTTATAATGGCGAAAAAATTTTTGTTAAGTTTCTAAAATATATTCCATTTAAGAAATTATTTGAAAGTTTAAAAATATTATTTTTATAACGCCTTAAAATTGCCAAGAATGTATAATTTCCGGAATCATTTCTCATCAGTGACAAAGAGCTTTGCTATGCTCTCAATGGTAAGCATCAATTTGCGTACTGCGTATTTCGTATTGGTATACAATACAACGTCGAATGGCAATAACGTCTAATGGAAAACAGGAGTGTCTTTGATGACAATGAAATGGAGTTGACGGAATGTTCTATAGATGGCATTTAGAGAGCCTTATTTAAATATATATCTTAAGCTCACCTGGTAAATACACCCATTTAACTAGGAACACAGATAAAAACCCGAATACCAAACATAACCCACAAGAACTTAGTTTGAGACAGGCAAAAGACTAGTCAAAATTTATTTGTGATATTGTATAATAGTCTTATTATATATAGAGAAAAAATTTTGAAATTAAAAAAATGGTTTTTCTTTCTTATTTACTATAGATTGATAAAAAAATTTTGTCTCAAAATTCAAATTAAAGTTTCTTAACGAGGTAAGTATAAGTTCTAATTAGTTAGTCTTATGTTGTTATAAAAGAATAGAACTACCTTTTGAAGAATCTCCAATTTTAGAGAAAACGATATCTTCTGGCACTTTTTGATACTCTTCCTAAAATATATAAAATTCTATGAAACTTCAAACTTTTATATTGATTTATCAAATATTCAAGATTTTATTGAATTGAAAATATTTACTTAATCTTCATTTAAATACTTAAGTGTGATTATATTATGTGTGAGTAATAAGTAGTCTATTTTAATGCTGAACGAAATAGAGCTGTTTATTTATACGGGCTCAGTGATGAGTTTTCTTACGAGTTTACGCTAAAAACAAAGATAAAACTTTCATTTTTAAGCAAGAACTTGTCTGTTTGCACTGTTGGTTTCACACATCTTTATTTTCTCCCAAATGTTTACGGTTTTATTTAAAACTGCACTTTCGCAGAAACCTCGCTTTAATAAGAAGAAATCCTTGCGTTAAATTATTATTTCTTACTGCAATTTTTCAAATTGGAACATTTGTAATATTTATAATTAAGTTCCTACATGGATTTGATAATAATACTATGAGATTCAAAAAAATATATAATTAAAAGTATTGAAAAACCGAAATTTTAAATTTCTTTACTTTAATGAAGCAAGATAATTACCATTTCATTAATTTTTGTAAATAGTAATTGTAAGTAGTATAACTATACAAGTTGCATTACGTAATACATTAAATTGCTCTTAATTTTCAAAATTTAAAAGAAGAGACAAAAATCACGACATAATTATATTTATCTTCACATAATTTCACAACAAAAAGTTTTTACAAAGTTAATTTTACCATTGGGTAATTTTATTGAAGCTATGTTGAGAATTATATTTTTAATTGCTAAAATAATTTTCCCTTTTACTGGTTTTTATTAAGAAATATATTCTATATTGTCCTCTAAAATAAGTTATAACCTGAAGCAATTGGGAAGTTTTACAGTAACACAGCTTAACAATCAATTAAAAACTTATTAGAGCATATTAATGAAGAAATAAATTCTCAAACCGACGAGGTTAATTATGTGCTTTACCTTCTTCTAGCGGATCCTTATTTCCAACAGCTGTACTTTTTTTATTTAGTAGCTGATGAACTTTAGAAATTAACTGTATTTGTTTGCCTGTGGGTCATATAAATGTTTTAAAATTAGTTTAATCAAAGGCAGAATATCTAGATTATAGTTTTATCATTTATTTTAAATTTGTATTTCATAAGAAAAATATTTCAATATTAACAAAATAATCAGTATCTAAACGACGACGGAGCTCTAACTTACATTATAATTCAGAATATTATGATGAGTTAATTTGTGATGAAAGAAATATCGATATTTAATATTTATTGTGATTGTATGCAAGTAAAATAAACTTTGATTTACTGAAGAAAAAGATAATTGATGGTATTAATTGTATTTACACACAGGATTAAATACAGACAAAAATTATTATAACATGCATAAGTAATATATACTGATCTCATACTACTTTGAAATTGAGAAATTAGTTCAGAAGAGACATCTGATTCGCTGACTTCATTGATGAAGAAATCTCATTAATATCCGAAAAATAAAGAAGATAGTTTATTAAAGTAATCTATTTTTCAAATGAGACTCAGCATTTTCTTTTGTTGCTAAAACTACTCTCTATAAACAAAGCAAACAGAATGATAAAAAGCAATCAATTTGTATGGAAATTTAATCAATGGCTCTAGCTGACACGAGAAAACTAATTTTTCAAATTTTTAGCAACTCTTCTCATTTGAGAAAAATTAAGTTTTTCGATAAACTGGATTATTCAAAGCAAATAAAAGCTCTTTTTAACTCAGTTGAAAAATAGTTCATGGATTGTGTGTCATATCAGGGATTCTATTCCGAAAATATTCGAAATTGTTTACTTTACGAAATCTTGAAACGCAAATCAATGTTTAGATATTTTTTTTTTGTTTGTTGAGTGACAATTTCAAGAGAAAAAGTGGAGCAGCGGATTTGTGGGCTGCTCCACTTTTTCAACTGAACTCTAATTTGATGTGGAATTCGACTTCAATACTCACATGCCTTAAGTACCCAATTATAGGGTAGGCAAGAATTCATACAAGAAAAGGAAAAGACAAACACAGAGAGAGAGAGAGAGAGAGAGAGAGAGAGAGAAAGTAGATCCATGCCAGAAACGGGATTCGTACTGAGAACCTACCTGTCCGCAGTCAGGCACTCTGACCACTAGACAAGGTGAGTGGCTATATAAGTGTTAATTCAAACAAGTGCAATAGCAAATTTAGTGGTGTATATATGTACATTTTCTTTCTGTGAATCTAAATAAATGTAAAAAGAAAACACAAAACAGAGTAATCAATATCTCAAATCTGTCGTAGGATTTACGAGCAACTAATATATTAAAACTTATTGAGAAAAACCCCTCCCAATTGTTAGTTGTTTGGTTGGGATATATTCTTCATATTTTTGATTAATCCAAAATATTTGCAACTTTTTTTCCAGTTTCCAATTTTACGAGAACTATTTCTTGCAATATTTTGCTAACTTCCTTAAAATCTCAGAACTTCTAAGCGTTTATTCATTAATTTTTTTACTACTCCAAATTTTAAGAAACTCCAAATAATATGTCCTTAAAATTTACAAGCATTTTGTATCGGTTGCAACTTAAATATTAGTTTGGGGAAAAAGTAATCCATTACTTTTTTCGGTAGACGTCTGTAGTGATCGATATCTCGTGAGGTATCTATCAAACAATTTCAGATTTATGCTCGTTGGAAAGGTGACATTTGACACTAAAATATTCTCTTGCGGTTTTTTGTTTGATTAATTCAGTTATGAGTACAAGGTTTTTAAAATGGAAGACAACAAATAGAAAATTCGATAGACTTTTGTTTTCCTCTTGTAACGGCGAAAATGATAGCCGGGTGGCTAAAATTGTGAAAGGTGTTTATCGTCCTATATAAGACTGTAACAACCAGTTACGTACAATTTTTGTTTTGTCAATTCCATTCGGGTATTTTTGATGTTAGAGATGCATTTCGCATGTGGACACAGCATCGTCGAAAATGTCTATAAAATATCAAAAATAATCGAAGTTAACCGCATGTCAGCAGTCGTAACGCGCAAGACCTAAAAATCTACATGAAAGCTGTTTTAAACCTTTTTACAAAGCGAATCCAAAAGAAGTTATATAAAGTTCACGTAAAAATAATGGATTTCTTTTTCCCCCAACCTAATATGTTATCGTTATAGTTGTGTTAGTAATTTATATCGGTTATTAAAAACATAACTCTGGCATTACTTTAATGGGTAATTAAAGGGAAAATACATATTTACTTAAAAGAAACATTTTTATAAATTATGTCAATCTTTTCAATTATTGTACTAGGTGGTTCCTTAAAGTATATTGGATTAAAATTCAATTTTGATTTGTTTATTCGTCCAATGAATGATGGGTAGTAAATGTTTATGAAACGTAATTTTAATAGATGAGCATGGAATAATAATAATACGTTTGTATATTGTCACTATATTAATGAATCGGGAATACGCACAAAAAATTTATGCACTTATATTTACAATTATAACTTATATTAATACTTAATATTAATGTATATAATATTAATATATAACTTACATTAATAATTAAGAAATAGGTTGAAAGTATTCCAATACTGTAATAAAGTTATTTTAATAGTTAAATATTTTCGTGAAAATTTATTTAAAAAAAGTTACAGTTGGAGCAAAGAAATCTAAAGTTGTTTTTATAAAATAATGAAAACATAAGCTATATAAGATATTTAGTTAAAAACTTCCTATGAAAGATTTTAAAGAATTTTTACTTTTTCGCATCACACTTTAAAAAATTCATTATTTGTTAGAAATGCAAACTCATTTAATATTTTACTTACTCAAGATGCTTCTTATTAACTTATAAATCTACATTATTTTATAATTTTTAAATATTTCTTACAAATTTAAAATAAATGTTTCCTGTATATCATCATTTTCATGATAATGGTTATAAAATTCAAAATATATAGACTTTATACTTATTAAGAAAAATAAAAAAAAAACATTTATTCATCACTAATAATAAATTATTTAATGAATGCCCTCCATTCTATAAAAATTTTATTATATGCTGGTACAAATGTCTTAAGATACATTATTCAGAAGCATAAACTTCGACATTACTTTCAGACTTTATTGGATACTTTAACTATCAATAGTTATCGGAAGATAGTGAGTTCGAATCCCGACCTAGCCGAAGATCCGTCGTGTACACTAATGGCGACCGGGGGCATTTAAAATATGTTGTGGTCGCAATTTCTTCCACGTTCCCATTCCAAATTCATACCTCTAGGGGTGTTTGAAGCCAAGCCATGAGTCTTCTCTGGCTTCAATCTCTAAATTGGAAGACTCAGATGATGCTGCCATCTATGAGCCAAAATCGTACTTCCGACTTCATTTGGGGGTGGTCTGTTCAAAAACAGAAGACGTTCTTTTTGATTTCATTCGCCTAATCTTTCACGGGAGTACTTGGCTTCTCCAAGTGCCATAAGTAACAACAACAACAATTTTCAATACTTCAATTTTTTTATTTAAATGATCATTTTACTTTAAATGTTGTCTCTCTAAGCATTAGGACTTAAATTCTACAAAGCCTTTACTTGATTACGGGGTCTAAACTCTAAGAACGTCTGATGTACTTATATTTAAGCTGTCAAGAAAACATTATGTAATATGTGTAAGTATGTAAATTGAGTAAATAAAGTGTAAAGTAACCAAATTGTATAACAAATACAATTTAATCCATAATATGAGATGCTCTCTTTTGGGACAATCTTCTAATTAGATTGAAATGAAGGATGACTAGGATTTTTTGTATTTTAGTAATTTGCATTTATTGATGATATGTTCTGCTATTCACGGACAATATATCCGAAAATAAATTGAACATTTTGAAACGGAATTACACCATGCTACTGTTACAATAAGAATTGCCACATCAAGAGAAATTATTCTAGAATATACATCCATACACTGTATGTCTGATATATTTTCAAGGTATAAATTATCCGCTTACACTATACCATAAATCCAATCGAAAGTATGGGGTTAGTTTACAGAAACATTAGTTGATCCAAGCTGGTGCTATTTTTCTATAAATAAATTACAGTTAGAAATCGTTAGAAATTGTTGAATCAATGTTATTGATGACACATGACGAAGCTAATCCTGCCCGTCAGGGACTGGGTGAATGAAGTCAGAAAAAGAAAATCATCTTCCTTTTTCGAATAGAACACCCTCATACGAAGGTGGCTCGGCTCATAGATGAAGCACCATCAGTGTCTTATAATTTAGACATTGAAGTCAGAAACCAGGCTTTGGGTCTTCTCTAACACCCCTAGAGGTATTAATTTCGAATGGGAACATGGAGGACATTGCGACCCGACATATTTTATGTGCCTCAGTCACCACTATTGAACACGACGGATCTTCGGCGAAGCCGAGATTCGAACTCACTTCCATCGGGTGTTGAATCAATACATTGTCTTATTCCACTTCGTTCAACGAAATGATATCACACACAGATAATAAAAAATATCCACTGATTCTGTGTGATTTAATGTAAAACTAAAGAGAGAGAGAGAGAGAACACCAAGTAAGAAATCATATTAATATTTTTTTATAATTTAAATTGCAAATATATCTTCAATTAAGCAGATTTAGAGTGCACAATAAACTTTCAATTTAGTTTTTTGTGTATTCAAATCTCACCTTAGACTGATGTTTGCGGAGGCTCGAAATTTATTTTGAAACCAAAAGACACAGGCAAACTAATATTTCTATGAAAAATTATTGATAGCACAAAAATAAACCAAACTTAAATTTCTTTTTGGCTTCTTTGGTGAAGTTATAAAAAGATTTTTTTGCCTTTTATTTTTTTGCCACGAATGGTACACCTTTTTGACGAAATTATTTCACTATAACTAAACTGAAAGCATGCATTGTACTTTGTATTGTAATTGATTTTTTTTTTTTAATTTCGTGAAAATGTAACTTTAATATCATATTTCATTAGATTTTTCAGATAAATTAATTTAGAGCATTCCGTAATTTTGAATTAATAGTAGTTTAAGTTTGATTTATTAGAAATTTGTTATGATAGTTTAAAATACAAAATAACTATTTTGGGAATAAAATAAATAGTTTTATACACGAAAACTTTGTTTATTAATGCCCTTATAGTTACAAAGGAAACATTTTGGTATGCTAAAATATTTTAACCTAAAAATTTAATTTTAACTACAATTAGTGTTGTACAACCGTAATCAATTACCGAATATTTCAAACTGAATTCTAGAAAATTAGTCTTTTAACCAACGCAAAACTTAGATTAGTTTTAAAATGCTGAAACTGAGTTAACAGCTATGATTTACTACAACTAGACATAATTTATTAAAATACAGAAAATGAGTTTTCTTAACAATTTAAAAATATTTTTAGAAAATAAACAAAGGACAAGAAAGTAATACAAAAATTGAATATTTTGCTAAGCGCCTTTCTAAAACTGATTTATTATACTCTATATTATAAGCTGCATGACTTCGGTTATTGTAATTTGATCACTAATTTCTCGGATTTTCTAACAAATTAATATTAAATAACTGTAAAGATATAAACTATTACTCACTATCATATTTTTGATATATATAAGACAACAATAAAACACTTTCTAACAATTCATTAAAAATTCTACAAAAGAAATATTTTGGTAGGTATTTTATTGACCCTTACTTCCTTAAAACATTATATTTAATTTTGTCTTATTATTGTTTTAAATCAACACGAAAGTTAGGTTTATTTTCCAATACAATCTGATTTATCATGCTCTAATAATTATGAATGATAATAGAAAAACGTAATTGCGCTTTTAAGCACTCTAAGAATGAATTTGTTGAACAAGCAATCCTAATTTTCTAAAGTGAATTACAACTATTCAAATCTCTTAACGGTGAACCAATAGCACACATTATTCGGATGAAGACACAACCTAAAGCCATTGCATGATATGTGGCGCCAGGCAATGATATCACCTGCTTATCTGATCTTTGGACAATAGAAGTGAGGGGACACATCGAATTCCACGTTTCAATAAGTGGACGCCATGTCAGAAAGACCAGTTACTATAGCAACAGCAGTGGGCGTGGTTTCATCCTGAAAAGGATCATCTGAGCATTTACACTTACATAGGAAATAAAAAAAAAAACTTTTCTAGTTCAGAATATGGATAATAACAAATCATGTCCATTCTAGAAGTTTCTCAATTTTGTATGGTTGAGTAGGTTCCTTTTTACGTAACTATTTCCTTTGTTTTAGGTGTTTTTTGCCCAATCAGGAGTTTTTTTTTTTTTTTATTACTTTATGGATAATGATGTGCTTTAAGCTGATGTGACATTATTTATATTACAGCAATAACTATGTTTTGGCGTCTAAAGACATTGCATATCAGAAAAAGTTTCAGAATTTGGCATCTTTTTATAACCCAAACTCAATAGATCTCATTTGAAAAAACTGCAAAATATTTTCATTCTAAATTATGACATGAATAGATATTTATCTATTTATGTAATAAAATTGGTCGTTTGATGTGTAATTTAATAAATTAAACTGATAAAACTTCAATTACTTAATTCTATATGTTAAAATAGTTTACATATTTTTCACTGATATTGAAATAAACGACACCAACACACTTGAGAACGCATCGGCAAAAGTAAACTACTGGAAACAAACACAATGAGACAAGATTTCATTTATTCAAGCTTAATTAGGTTTCTCAACACAAATTATGATGGACACAAAATCGTAAACTATAGTTCCTTAATATAATGGAAATCCTCCGGCAATTAGTTTTTTCATTATTTTTTATTAAATGCTTCTATGTTGTGTTTTTTCACATTATTTTCTGCGCTTTTTTATTGCCTCTATATATTTTTATCCCCTTCAACTTAAGTCAAATGTTATTCATATTAACAACAAAAAGCAAGATAAAACGTAGAATATATTTTTACAGCAAAATATTAATCTATCTGGATAAAAATGCTTTTTCCAAGTGTCCATCAATTTTTTGTCTTTTGTTCAAATAATAATGTTGCGGACAGAATGAGATAAACTTCATCAGAATGTTGATCAACATTATATATATATATATACTTATAATAGCCAGGCCATAAATTTATGTTTATCTTAAAACGTAGCATATTTCACTTCGAAATTTTGATTACAGTGTTTGTAATTAATTTAATCAGAATTTAGAAGGATTTAAACTCCCTGTAAAGTTGTTTATGTCAAAATAATTTCGGTCAGGAACTCTGCTTACTTCAAGACTGGAGGCATCTGAATCTTGAATGCTTATCATTTAACAATTTCAATACATATGAATATTCGATATAATGTATATAACAAGCTTATATTGTTTAAACCTAATTCGTATTCAATTAGATTACATATATATTATATATCAAATAAATTACATAATACTTGTATACAATAAGTAATAGAATTATTTGGAATTCCATTTTGTATGTTTTTTTTTTATTTTTATTTATTGTCTTGCATTTTCCTTTGAATATATTAATTCCATTTGAGTACTCAAATAAAAACTTATTGAACACAAGTTGAAAGATACTTAAAATAGCTTATCAGAAAAATGTGTTTAGTTCACAACACTGACAAGTCAAAAAGAAATATGCACATTCATAACATTTACAATACATTAAATATGTTTAAATTTCCACAAAATGAAAGCAATTGTTGAACAAAATGGGAAAATTATCAAAAATTTTCAAAATTATTAAATACGGCACAAAATATACAATTTTATGATATTATATACTTCGATACCATTGTGTGGTCTGCTTAATGGTCTAAGGCATATTTACGTCCACCGAGTATTTGTCGTTCCCTGAAAATTCCCTAGTACTCAATGACTGATAGAAGGCAAAAGTTCAATACCCATATCCTGTTGTGCAATAATGTGTGGGATTGAACCCGTGACCTAACACTTTGTAGAATGACGTTATTTCACTAAACCATAGCTAAAATACATGCTTTAAATTTTCTTTCCTATATTTAAAATTTATTATAACCGATAATCTGCAAGACAATTTTCTATACTCCTTATTTAAATTTTCATATGCCTTATTTTAACTATCATAAAAGAAATATGAAATAAGTAGTTGATTTAAACTTTTGTTTTGTCCATACTGTGTTTTATAAAAATATGGGGTAATTAATTATTCCACAATATAAAATTTATAAGTTCTTTGGTATGGAACTTTTTAAAAAAATGACTACGATTGTATGAATTTAACAGAATCTCATAAATTAAAACACTTTTGTTTATTTAATATTGACTTTATCAGCTGTAACTGAAGTAATTGACAGATGGTGATTTATGACGTATTTGTTTCACTTTTAGAAGTGAAAATAATTAATAATGTAATCAATACCACATGTGTGAACTTGGCTTTCTAAAGTATTGACTCTGTATTGTTGCTATGAAATAATGATAAATTTATGAAAATGTCAAATTAAAGTATATTATAGGGAAAGATGTTATCTAGATATAAAGAAATAAAAAATAATTGTAAAATAACGATCAACGTAGAATATCAAGCAAATCAAGAAATATTTATAACGAAATGAAATCCTAGGAATAACTTCATAAAAATACAGATATTTTCAAATAAAATAAGTATATTGCTTTACAATGAACAGTAGTATAAGTGACGTTTTGCTACAAAATACAATCTCTTAATAAATACTGATATAAATTATTTTGAAACTTTTTATGTAAAAATGTTTGCAAGTTTTTTAATATTTGAGAAGCTAATTCAGAAATAAAAATATATATTTTTCAGGATTAAAATTATCACTTTAATTATTTGAAACTTCAGATTACAAATAATTCTATTAAATTTACCATAACCAATGTCTACAGTGATACAAAAATTGAGAAAAAATGTGAATCCATTTACAATTGTAAATAACCATTCTATGAGTGTTATATGCTTACAATTTATTTCTGAAAAATATTTACACAAAAAATAAACCATTATTTTTTTTAAAAAATAACCGCGCACTTTTCGCGTAAAATTAACTGTTACATTAATTTAATAACAGTATTTTTTTTAAATAATACTACTGCTTATCACATACTTTCTATTTTTGTTATGAATTTATTATTGCAATCTTTGAAATCCACTTTTAGTTTATTTTTAATTAAGGGTCTCTAATGTATGTTTTGGAATTTCTAATTTCGGTAAACAAAAACAAATTATTAATACTTAATACATACATATATACATACATACATACATATACATATATACATACATATACATACATACATATATACATACATACATACATACATACATACATACATACATACATACATACATACATATACATACATACATATACATACATACATATACATACACACACACATACATACATACATACATACATACATATATATATATATATATATACATATTTCCCTCATTAAGTAGTTTGTGGTTATAGTTTTCACTTCACGAGCAGGTGTGAGAAATTGTATTAATTATCAATCAATTAATTAATTTGCAGTTCAATTAAAACTGCAAATTTCTTCGAATCAGCCTTTGAGAACAAAAAGAGATTCTTTAAATTATATTATTATTTGTACTAAATCTACATTTTTTTTAGCCAAACCATATTTTATTCATTTTAATTATTTATTTATATACATTTATTATTTTAAAATTTACATAAATAAAATATTTAAAATACATAAATCAAATTTCGTAAATATTTTTATTAATGTTTTAAATCCGTAAATATTTTAACGTTAGTTCTCTGCTTTTGCTTAGACACTTTTTAACCACGAGAAAATATAACAAACGCTTCCGCAATGTTTGTTAATCTTAACTTAATGTTAATCGTAGCTTTAATGTTTCGATTAAAATTACGATTACAGAAAGCTTTTACACTGTATCGTACACCTCCCATTCTCTCCAGTAGCTTCAGCAACCGGTGCTTTCCTTCGGGAACCCGCTAATTGGTAATTGGGTCCCGACGTCTGCGTCTGAGGGGACTCTTAAGTAAATGTTATCGAAACCTTTTTCGCGCACCCTCTCAAGCGTCAACTAGATCAGAAGTCCTCTTTTCAAGCCTGTTACGCTTGTAAGGCTTCCCCTAGAGGAAACGGATTAATTGCTATTCTTGTGTGCTTTGAAATTGGAGAGGCGGTGTCGATGGAACAGTTCTGAATTCTAAATTACACCATGCGAGTAACCTTGTCTGATAGAAGAAAACTCATGTTTGATCTTGAAATGTTTTTAAATTTTTGTGTTTGGCTTCTTTTGCGAAAACCAGTTTCGAAATAATGTGGAAAGTAATTTAAGGCTACTTTTAAGGTTTGAAGCTAATGTTACTTTATTATGTTGAATTCTGAAGGAATGGGGCATGCCATAATTAAACCTTATTTGTGTTCATTTCTAAAAATAGTTCTGATTTTTTTTAATTTAATAAAATAAAGACAATGCATATTTACCCGTCTTAACAACATAGTCATTGAAAAAGATCTTAGAAATATCCAATAATTTAATCCAAAAAGAGGTCTTGCATAACGTTAAACATGATCATATGATGAGGACATCTTATTTATCCTAAGATGATCCTAAGAGTTTTCTGAATACATCAGTAAAATATTTCCTCATTAGATAGAAATGTTTATCAAAGATTTAATCACATTAATTGTTCTTATATGTGAATTATTATTATTTATATAAATGTATTATTCTAATTGTCCCAGAAGTTTTGTGTCCAGCATCTAATTAAAAGCAACTGAAGAACTGAGTTATTTGATATCAAAATGTTGGTCTGTATTTATTTCAAATTAAAAACTTTTCATTTCAAATTCTAACTATAAAGATAATAATAAATATATAATTTAACATTGAATTGAACTTTGTAAAAATGATAATTCTGTGAAATTAATGTAAGCAATATTTCACCCAGGAATTATTCCCGCTTCAAGAAAGTAACCTAACCTTTGAGATAAGAAATAATTTTAAAAAAAAAAGAGCAAAAAACTTATGTGTTAATTCTGAGAATAGAGAAAGATATTTACTATATCAGACGATTCTCCATTTTTACATTCTAAAAGAGTAATCTTTTTTTAAAAAAATAATAAGGCTCATTATTTTTAAAAAACATTGATTTGCCCTGATGAGCGAATGTATTTTCAATTTTCTTTCCAAATCACTAGCTAGAAATTTATTAGAATTTGGATGAAAAAGAATTCTTATTTCGATGTATAATTGCTTCGACAAACAAAATTTTCAAACGTTATTTTACTCATTTAATTTTTTAATTTATACTATACATGTCATAATAAAAAAACATCGTTATGCGCTGCTTTTAACTAAATAATTTTGTATTATTCTTAATTTTATATTTTTAGCAATAGAGCTTCATCTTTCACGTTTAAATGAAAAAGTTAAGTTAAAAGATTTTTAATTCGTTGTTTTTCCCCATTGGTATACTCGATACAAAAAATTTCTATTTGGTTTTCTGCATTAGTATTTCTTGGATCTATTAAATATTTTTATTTTCAGTGAATAATTAGGTGGAATAAAGAAAGATATAAACATGTTTTCTAGTGTTTAAACTCTAGACGGAGGGCATGGTGTCAAATTGATTGAAGCATCTGCAAAATGGTTCAATAACAGCGAAGAAGGTACATTCAGCTTATATGTTAATTAAGCAGATGTCTGAATACGTAATTATCATTGCATGCTCAGACATCTTGAATAATTCAGTGAGCTGTTGTCTGGGAAATATCTTATTACTAGAATTCAAAAAGCTCTTCACATAATTTTGAATATTATTATAATGGCGAGATCGACACCTGTTCTATATTTCCCTCTTAAAATTCTCACCCCATAAGTGAAAAAAAAGGCTTTGACAATACAAATTTATCTGAATGCAATAAAAATCGTATTGAAAATTTCAATATCCATATTATTAATAACTTATTTTATATTATTAGAAAAAGAAACTGGTAAAGTGTGTATTTATTATTTGTATTTTTCATATTTTAAACACAAATAGCTATGAAAGTAATATTAGTTGTCAAGCATAGTGTAAGTAGTTATATTGATTTTTCAAGCATATTCATTTTCATTTGACTTATAAATATTCAAAAATATGTAAATCCTTTTCTAATTAAATTTAACACAAAACTAACAAAATTATGCAATATATAAGTAAAAATCAATATACATGTATACATATTATTAAAAAAATTGAAAAGTAATTTAAAAATTACAAAATATGTTTGAAATATTAATAAATATATTTTATACTCTTATATGTAATACAAAAACATAAATATAACTATTACCAGTTATTTTAATTATATGTTATTTTTGAAATACGATAATATTTTAAAGTAATATTCCTTTTCGGATGTACATATAGGCATATATATATATATATATATATATATATATATATATATATTACATTTTGGATATATATTACATATAATCACACAAATTTAATAAAATTTTCAAAAAATATAATATTATAAATCTAAGAAAGTTAATTAGTTTTACAATCACGCTTTTCAGTTCTTACACAATTTTTAAGATCTCATTGCAAATTTACTTTAAATTGACTATTATACTTTAAAAACGATATTGTATGTAGTATGCCATATATGTACATTACCATATATTGCGCATTATTCGTAAAACTTCATTATATATGTAGATTGAGTATATAACTTTAAGTACACAATAAAGATACTCATTATATGTAAAATATCATAATATGTGTAGTTTGAGTAAATGAATTTACTGAAACTATATACAAATAAATAAATCATGGAATTCTACATAAATATGATTTTTCGTTGAATAATAATTCTACAATTTCAGCAATAATTTCAATAAAATATTAAAATGTGCATGGTGTTCAGCTAATTTTATCTATTTGTTTTAGAGCAATAAAAGAATTGTAAATTCACTTAAGAAATTTTGTAAGTAGCGATTTTATGGAAAAAATTAGAAGATAATACTATGTCACGCATAATTCCCTACATTTACATTTTATTTGAAACAATGTTAACTTTATATTCTCAATAGCTGGTTATCATAAAAATAAATAAAATATGAAATTTTGCTTGAAAAATGTTAGATTAACATCTTCAACCTTCATTTTTGTCTATATTTTTATGCAAAGTTGTTATATTTTTACGATTAAACTCTTAATTTTAAAAATTTAATGGCATTCGTAAGTACAAAATTCAAATATATCATAAAATAAAAGATAAAAGTTAAATGTTTTTTTGTTTCCATAAAAACAAAAACCTTAATTCGATAAGATTTATGATTATAATCAACAAATATATGTTAAAACAATCATACAGAATATGTAATGAAAATATTCCTTTTCTCTTATGAGTTTTAACTTTAAAAAATTAAATATATTTTTAATTTTTTTTTATTTAAATAAAATCTTTCTATTATATGAAATTAGTTATAATATTGTAATAGTTTCTGTACATTTAGATATTAAACAAAGAAATTTGCGTTTTTTAAACTTAAATATTCCTCATTAACTTTTCAAAACTTGTTATTTCTCAAAATAATTAACAAACTATTTTGTTTCTTTATTCAGTTGGGAATTATTTGTTTTTATTCTTGCTTGATTCTAAGTATATGAAATAAAAATATGGCTTTCTTATTTCTGCTTTAATAAGAAAAACCTTTTAAATCCGCTTAGAGAGACACAATTGAATTACTTGGATACTTTCCAGATATATTTCTATTGAAAAGGCAATCCTTTCCTTAATCTAAACCTCGCAACCACACGTCTTACTTTTTCCCCGTTTTTCCTCTTTCTATATATAGCCTGGAAATTCAGGAAAAGCAGTGGACAGTTGGCTTTAGGACATGTCGAAAGTTATTTCCCAAAGCTGTTATTGCATAAAGATAGACACTTATTCTAGCTCTACCGTTACATTTCCGAAAAGTGTATACCATTATTTGGCAAAGCAAAACGAATATTGAATAAATATTACGTCATTAAATAAAAAAGATGCCTGAAGTACTGTAGAAAGGTGTTCTTATCTTTACTTATTGCAAAATAAAGTAAATTATCTTTATTGCAAAATAAAGTGGTTTCTTTGAAAATTGACCGAATTAAAGTTGGCAAAATTACGTAATAAATATGATTATAAAATAATGGAAACTAATATTGCTTCACTAAAATTTATAGTTTTGCTTCAATAATTTAAAAATTAATTTATTCCAAAAGATGAATTTACGAATCATATCCTTTTCTTTTTATGTAATTACATTAAGATTTTTACAGAAAATTCCAATCAATAAAGAAGTACTCTCCAACTTTCTTCAAATAAATGTTTTTTGCATTATCGTTTTTTAATCATATTTATTTATTAATATTTAAATAAACAATATTTAATTTAAATAAATGAGTTATACCATGGATTACAGAGCATTTTATTTATTGAATGTTGGGAATAATGCAATCAATCTTTATATATATCGCGATGTATCATTTTTAATAGTAATACACATCATGCAACCATAAAAATTTCTGTTATTTTACAATTTTCCCCAAAGTAAAATTTAACCATATTTTTAATCGATTTAACATTTATACATGTGATATTTTAAGGAAAAAATAGTAGTTCAATTTAATTTTTCAAAGAATTGCTTTTTACTATTTTCAAAATAAATTTAAATATATTTATTAATCCATAATATTTTATCAATAAAATTAAATATGTTAATATTATCTAAGATTTGTAAAATATTATAGGGAAATACAACACATTTTGAGTTTTAACCGCATCTAATATTTCAGGACATTTAACAGTAGTACTGATATATTAGAGTACTCTTTCGAAATGTATTTGCTTGGAATCAGTCCAGGAAACTTTCTAAAGTTTCTGAAAGAATTATGAAGTCGAAGAAATTTTGTTAGCCATCGGGACTTAATATTGTTTTTGTCTTACTGTATGTTTGTTCATAAAAATTGCGTCCTACATTGGAAATTATTAATGAATTTAATTTAAAATCAAAAGAAATTTTTTTATGAGTGTAGGTAAAAGGTATTTATAAAAAATACTTTAATGAATATTTTTTCAAATAAATAAAAAGTATTTTTGAACATGTAGATAAAAGGTACTTTTATAAATGCGGTTAAATATATTTTTGATACAATTGTTTATATTTTATAGCTTATATTCTGTATTGTCACAAATTAATAATTAACTTTAAAATTTCAGAGTAAAAATATTGATTCAGATTTGTTAGATTTAACCATAAGAATTTATATTTTGAAATCATACTAACAATTGCCGCCCACCTTTTCTAGTGGTCAGCGTGCCTGACTGCGGATAGGGAGGTCCTGAATTCGAATCCCAGTTCGGCTATGTATGTACATTGTTTCTCTCCTGTCGTTGTCGTTCCCTTGTATGTATGGTTGTCTATCCTATAAACGGGTACCTAACGGGTGTCTACCCTATAAACGGGTATGTGTATACTGAAGAACTGACTCCACACACCAAATTAGTGTTTAATCGAGAAAGTGGAGCAGCGTACTCCACATTGCTAATCTGCCTGGCACTCGACAAACGCAAATTCTAACAATTAACTTTAATATTGTCAATGAGTTCTCTTCACAATATATTTAAAAATAAAATTGAAATATAGAAGCAAGTATGGCGACATAGTCGTTAAAATATTACATATAATATTAGTGATGTTAACTTGGGTTTGAAAATCATTTTAATTATGACTAAATTAAATATATTAGTGGCATATAATCAAATTTAAAATTTTCAAGTCTTCATTTAACATTGTTTTAAACATAAATTTCAATAAAAACAATTTTTTGGTTTTTCAGTGTAATTATTAATACTAAATATTTAAGTTAATATTAAATTCCTTAATAGCAACTTAAATTTATATAAATTTCTACCAATAATATCAATTTGTTAAATAAAAGTCAATGCGTATTATTTGCTAAATTTCAAAAATTGAACGTGATTTACGTAATAAAATTTCTAAATCAATATGATAAATTTTGTAACATATTTATGATTACGGTTTATGAAAAATTTTTTCAAAATTCTATTATTATTGAAGGAAAAAAGTTTATATAATTATTTGTGGTATTTCTAAGACATAGATCTAATTCTTTTAGTAAAATTTCAATTGCCTTTCTTAGAAATATTTTGTTTTCATTCAATTTTAGTCTAATTTATTATCTATTTTAAATTTAAAAATTTTTAGAAAAATTAAAACTATAAAAATTGGACTTATGTTCCGAAGCTTCCTTTCTAAAAATAACAGCTTCCAATCTTAATTTTAATTCCTGGAAGTAATTAACGTAAATTTAAATATAGTGCAATTTACCTATATCTAGATTGATAAAAATCTTCAAATGCAAATTTTGCACTCCATTAAAATATTTAATTTAACAATACATATATATAATTTACCATTTATTCAAATTACTTTAGATCACAAATCGTATGTTATTATTTTAATGTAGATTCTATAAATTTTATTTTAAGTACCAAGCGAAGATTTTTTTTAATCATTAATTATCATTAACTGCATTGTGATTTTCAAGAATTAAGATAACAAAAATTCCACGGATTTAAAAAAGCTTAATATTTAAATTCAGATTGAAATTTCTGTAAATTTCTGTCGCCAATATCAAACGCATTACTTATTTTTACTTTCATAATTTTTACCAAAAATGTTGAATATACAATTTTGCCAGCCCATCAAAAACAAGTCAATTTGTCAGTGAGATTAGCTCTTCAGTGAGCAGTTGGAAAGAAAATGTTGGCCAATATCTTAGTGGAATTGAATATTTTATGCATTATTGGAGATTTGTCTCTCTTGGTACCGCTATTAAAAAATAAATACTTATTCATCATTAAAAAAGATAAGTTTATTTTTCATGTAGCATGTAAAGAACATTAAATATTAATATTTGATTGTTTATACAAGCAATAAATCATAACATCCACTTTAGGGTTAGTTTACATCGGTAAGGACGATTTAGTGTTTTTTTCTTATAAGTTTTTCTATTTTTACTATAATTTTTTTATTTAAAATTTAATTTTATCTATAGAATCTTTTGACTCTTCCAAGTGAAAAACGTTGCACTCATGTCCTGAAAGAAGTTTTTTTGATATGTAGTTTAACCGTCGTTTCAAGAATATTTACTTGTACTTTTGGCGATTTTAACAGCAGT
>JAPDSC010067037.1:24974-42659 GCA_026290005.1 Latrodectus geometricus
TATGTTTTTAAACTTTCCTCAATTCGTTTCAAGAATATTTACTTGTATTTTTGGAGATTTTAACAATAGTCGTTTGATGTCGTTTTTTTATTCGTGGAGTTTGTGACTTTAAACATTATCACTGACCATTCAAATATCTGGCCCTTGTCTAGCCGTTAATATAAAACTTTGAGACATTTGGTAATGCTTATAAGTTTTCCTCGAACCAGTTGCTATAAAAACAATAAACACCAACTGACTGTTCTTTATTTACAAAAAGGAATGATTTATTAAATTTTAAAACTGTAAAAAGCATTTATGTTAGATATGAATGTTTTAAATGATATTTTGTTATATGATCAAAGCAGATATTCTCTAATATCTACTTCAACCTAAATCTGCCATTCTAAGAATACTATCTTGTACTTTCGGAGATTTTTAACTATAGTCGTTAAGTATCGCGTCTTCAACTGTAGAGTCTAAACATTTGAATAATATCGTTGCTAGTTCAAATATCTGGCCCTGTCTAGCCGTTAATCTAAAGCTGGGAGATATTTGGTAATGTTTATAAGTTTCCCTTGAACCTGTTAAGCAATGAAAACAATAAGTACTATTTGATTGTTTTTATTCATAAAAAGGCAAAATGATTGATGAAATTTTGAAACTATGTAAAAATGTTTGGGTTAGATATTAATTTTTTTTCAATCTGATATTTATTAGTGGGTAGCAGTAGCTATTCCAATATCTATCTCAACCAAAACCTGCCATTCAAAGAATACTGTCTTGTACATCTGGTGATTTTTAACAATAGTCGTTAAAAATCGCATTATTTTTGGCAGATTCTGAGATTGTGCTTCCAGATCAAATATCTGGATACGCCTGATCGTGAATCTGCAATTGTGAAGTAGTGGCACTTAAAGGCATCTCTGAAATCTGTAACGCTATAAAAACTTTAAATTAACTTTTTTTTATCCATGAAAAACAAAATGAAAAATGAAACTCTGAGGCAGATTTCTATTAATTTTTTGGGTTGCATATGAATATTTCATGTGATATTTTCCGATTAAATAAGAGATAACTATTCTAAAATCTAGTTTAACCGAAGCCTGTTGCTATAAGAATGTTTTCTTGTACTTTTGGTGATTTTTTTTAACAAAAACATTTAAAAATCGCCAATTTTCTGGTGGAATCAGAGCGTTTGAAAAATATCGTCACAAACTCAAATGTCCTGTCACGTCTGAACGTAAATCAAAAATTATGAGACATTTGGTGAAGTTTAGAGGTTTTCCTTGGAATAGTAAATCTATGAAAACAATAAAAATCAATTGATTGTTTTGGTTCATAAAAAACAGAATAATTTACGAGATCAAGTATTTTTCCATCAGTTTTGTCTAATTACTTCTAAATATTTTCTACCAATTTACTTTTAAAGATATTTACTATATTTTTTTAATGATTAATTTATTTTATTAGTAGAAGGAAACAAACTGATTAGCGTGAATTTGAATTTTATCATTATTCACTTGTTTTATTTTTCTAGAACTTGTCCATGAATAAAAAAAAATATCACGCTTTTACGAAATGGAGCACGTAAGCAAGATATAAAATATAGCCTATGTTCAAATGATATTACTGTCAAACATGTCTGAGCCTATGGAATTTTCTTGTTGCGTGACGTGCATTTCGAATTTGGCATTTTAGAATTAGAGGAGACAAACTGAGAAAAGATTTGTTTCTCACTCCTAAGTGACAATATACACATGTGTGAAAATTTTAATTCTATTGAAAATAAGAAATATTAAGAGAGAAACATTTATTTTAATACTTTTAAATGTAAATATATTTTTATAAGAATTTTACTTCTTTATGAAGTACAATGCTTTACAATATAAAATATATGATTGGCTGATACGGTATGAAAAATATGTGTAAGCAATTAGACTATTTTCATTATTTATAAATAAAACTTTTTCTGAAGTGTATGAAATATTTTATCGAAATCAGATGTTATTAGTGAAATTTTTAAAAAAGAACATTTATGATGATGATGATTACGATGAAAAGATTTCAATGATCTTTCTGGAATATTGTTCTAAATTACTGGTATTTTTTAAATAGTATAAACTGAGCAAGGTTTTTGATAATAGGTACTTAAATATCAGCTATAAAATGTCTTTATTTTATGAGCAATAATAAATTAAATTATATGTATTCTATTTTTGAACACTAAACTTGTATCTAAATTAGTGATTGTTAGATTAAGCTAATTGTATTTCAGAAAATAATTAAAATTAATCACAGTTTTCTATAATACATACAGAAATGTTAGTTAGGATTCAAATAACAAAGGAAGAATTTCTGTCAAACAGAGCTAAAAATCAATATTTTATTTTGCATAACTACTTTGAAAACAAAACATTTCGTGCATGTATCTCGATAAAACGATATAAAACTTATACATAACATGTTTCCATTTTTTTCAAACCTGATCGAAATTAAAGTGAAACAAAATTTTCAAATTAAATTATGAGTATAGATTTCTATTTTTATATTAATAGAAACATAACATCAATAACTTTTGCATTTTATTTATTATAAATTTTATGAAAGAAATTCCATCTTTCTGTTGTAAGTTGTTTAAGGACTTAAGGTATAAGGTCATTAAGTTTTCTAGTCAACTAAGCAGTTTCTAATCAACTAGCAGTGCTCACGATAGTACTAATCTGTAAGAACTGCTAGTTGACGTAAATCACTTTAATGTCCACTTTCCGGACGGAATTTTCACGTACATGCCATATTCATGAGTCACAAGGGAGGAAACCTTGAAAATTACAAAGCGCCAACCTCAATAGAAATGTATGCATGAGCCAGAAACAACAATGTCTGGGACCGAACTCGGGACATTTCACTCTGAAGAGCAGTGTCCTCCCACTAATCTACCGTGACTCAGCAAATATATCCATGTATTGAAATAAATTGCCTGAAAAATATGTGGAGGGAATTAAAACATCTAATACCAGTGAAAATTTTAAAATTTTCTTGTTATCTATAGCACTTCATTTGTATGCTTGCCGAAATGCATTTTGTGATTTTGAGCAGTTGTAGTTCACACATATTTTAGTTATTGTTTCATTTAAATACTTGGTTCAAGCTTCTGTGTAGTTTTTATCATTTTTTATTTAAGGATAAATGTGAATTATGTATTATTTAATTGAGAATATAAATAAAAATCCTGATTTTTAAAATATTTTTTAAAATGCGTTTCATATTCTGGCAATTTTAAAAAAAATTTTAATTAATCATAGAAATAAACTAGTTAAAAATATATCTCTTTTTGTCCAATGCCTAGCCTGGCAGGCAATATGGGGTGTGCTGCTCCACTTTTCCAACTGAACCAAAATTTGTGTGGTATGGAGTCAGACTTCAATACACACATACCATAAGTACCCATTTATAGGGCAGGCAACCATTCACACAAGGAAAGGACAAAGACAGGAGAAAGAAAGAAATTACATCCACGCCCGAACCGAGAATCAAACCCATGACCTCCCTATCCACTCTCTTCCCTATCCTGTTTAATGGTCAGGCACCCTGACCATTAAACAGGGTGGACGGCATCTCAGTTTTATAGTATTTATGAATAAAAACTAAATAGTATAATAAAGGTTTTCCAAGGAAAAATATTATATCGAATTTAATTATTATTCTGTAATTAAAAATTTAAGGTTCGTCTTTACTAATTAACACATGAACTTTTCCTTTTTTCTTTAATGTTATGCAAATCACCAATTAATTGGAGAAATATTTTTCATTCATTAATGACTTTAAACTCGCTTATTCATTTATTTATAAAATAAGAAAAGTGGAAGAATTTTTTTGGCATGTCGTTAAACATATATTTTAACATAACGAAGTTCATAATATTTTTAAAGAATATTTTAAAAAATAACTTCACATAAATTCTTTCTATACACTGAATAATCTTCCTTATTTTTACTTAAATTAAGAGTTTATGAATGAATTATAGAGTCAAATATTGTGTTTAATTAAAATTTTTCTGTTTAAAATATAAGCAAGTTTTCTCATTCACTGCATAAAAAGAGGGAATTAATTAAAAATTAACAGGGAACTAAAATTTTTAAGATAAATATTAAATTTAAAGTTATTTCAGTATTTAAATTTTTAATAGCTTATTTCCATTCTAATTTTGACACAATTAAGGCTTATTTTATATTAAAATTTATGATTATTTTAACAAGCAGAATATGATTCTTCAATTATGTTAAATACAATTTTAAGTAATAATTAATATTTCTGCAGAAATTTTTCTACAATCGCGAATGACGTCTCACGCTTCTTTTAATTAATTTGTTATGTTTTCCAATTTTCTTACTGGTTTCTTAGTTTATTTATATATGCTATAAAAATTATTAATATAAACCAATTAATATAAAGGAGCGCAGATTTCACCGGTAATTTTATTTTAACATAATTCAAATTTATTTTAGAAATTTTTAATTAAAACAAATCTTTTAAAAATATTAATATAAATCAAGTAATTTAAAAGATACTGGATAGTCTTGTTAAAGATTCAAAATTATTTTAAAAAAAAGTTTCAAAATATTTGTAGTCATTTTTGAAATTCTTCTCCATCAATTTAAGAAATAGATAATTAAAAAATTCTAAACCATTACTTTAAAATCATTGCTAATAAAGTAAAGTGAATTAGCATATATTTTTTGTTTCCCAATATTTCTCTTAAGGTGATTAATCAGCAAATTAAAAATGAGATTTTCCAGCGCCATCTGATGGCTAGAGCTAAAACTTATTTTTATTTTGTCATAGGAAATCTGAATCTAACACTGTATAACCTTATTACTTTTTATAAATTTGATTAAATTAAACAGACTATTTTTGTAATATTTTCGTTAATCATCGTAACGTTATTAGATTTTTGCTTGCAAACATGTGGTAACATTAGTTTTCAAAATTTTTATGACTAGAAACGCCAATATTGAAATACATCGGCACTGTTTTAAATTTTGCCTTGAAACATCTGCGCAGTTTCATCAGTTCATAGTGAAACAAACTGATATAATTCCTTTACCGTTTTTATTTTCTGATATTTTATTAAATCTTTTCTTTGTCAAAAACGAAAGAAAAAAAATTTTAATTATTTTTCACATTCAAATTGCTTTTAGGCAACAAACAACTATTAAATTATAGCTCGTTTTTTGGACTTCACTAAACTTTATATCAAAAAATGTCAAAATTCTAGACTTGATCCAAGAAGTGTTTTGTATAGAAATTATTTCTTTACATTAATAATATTTCTTTCTAATCTTTCTATCTAAAAATAATGCATTTTGATAACTTTATAATATAAATATTTCGAGAAAAAATAAAAATTATCAGCAATTTAATAAAAATATTTTTAAAATATTAAAAGTAAAAAAATTTGAACGTCTTAAAATCTGACAAGTTAAAAAATATTCAAATACAGCTTGATATGAAAACCAAACTCAAATATGTGACAAAGGAATTATTTGGTTTAGACTTGTTTTAATAAGGAAGAGCTTGGTTTGACTTTGATAGCAAATATGTATTTTGTTAAATCTAATTTTTTTTTTTTAATTTTGCATGGAATATGCATGTTTTATTAAAAATATTAAAGGTACTTTTTATTTTGATATTATCCGTACATTTAGACAAAAAAACATTTTACTTTGAATTCTTGAAAATAATAAACATGTCTTCAGACATACAGTTATTAACTACTTATATATTACATTGCAAGCAGGATTTTCTTTCTAATCTCTTTAATATATCAATCTCTCTCTAATAATCAAAAATACATATTTTTAATTTAAATTAAAATTTTTTCATAATTTTTTTTTAGTATTTGTAAAATATTTTACTATTTTGTATTAAGAAAATCAAAATTGTATAAAATTCAACAGTTTATGTTCCAGAATTTAGTTATGTTCCTTAATAAGTTATGTTTAAGCAAGTTAATCAAAAATGACTGAAATTACTGCATACTAAATATATATATTTAAAAAATAATTCAGTATTAAATCTATAACAACGGAAAGTATTAGAGTTTCATAAAAGTTCTTTGGTTTGAATAAAATAGCTTCAATTGGAAAACTTAAAAATGTCTTTTCCAAATTCCTTTCTTAATACTATTCCATATATTTCCCACCCACACAAAAATGAGTTAACAGCCGAATGATTAACGCTATTGCCTTTAATTCAACAGTTCGTGATTTCAAATAATATATTTGTGATTTATTTTGTAGTGGTACGGTATGCACTTTTATCTATAGATCGTGGTGTAATTGGACCTTGTGTTTTTAAAAACTGACTATTGAATGACAAACAAACCAAACCCATTAAAGAAACATATTTGGGGGAATAGTTGCTATATTGGAGGAATTAAGAAGCGTTAAAACAGAATGTGCAATACAGATATATTGAGCATTTAATTTGATTTTGTAAACCAATCAAACGAGAATAATTTTTTGTAGGCACTACTTATACGAGGCTAAATAAACTCACATTAGTGCCAACAAAAAATAATTTTAAAAATTTATTCTTTCTAGGATTTATTTATGTGAGCTGACTCAGCCTCATAAGTAGTGTCTACAAGTCACTAATAATGTAATTCGCAATTGTTTTCAAATGAGATTTCACTTGTCCTTCACATTTTCTTCAATTTTTTCACCTCAGGTTTTCAAAAATATTGAATTTTTGATTCATGCTTTTTCAAAGCCCGGTGGCCGCAGTGAGCTTGAGCTCCCAAAGTCTGAGGTTTCATCTCAAACTGCACCAGGTCTACTCAGCATTTTATTTTTCAGTAGTTCGATAAAACTGAATACCAAGCATGCTTGGGAACTAAACTCTGGAGGTTTTGCGTTAAGTTGACCCTCCAGTGTTTAGTTCCCAAGCATTAATTTTAATTAATTAACCCTTCTTTGCATAATGGTGGGAATTTCCATCATAACCTATAATGCCCAAAAATTATATAAAAGTTCACTTTAAGTTGATCGTGTTTGGATACCTTTTTAATGTCCATTGCATAAAAAGAAACATAGCTGTCAAAAATAAACAAGTGTCATTATCAGTGAAACGAACTTAAAGTTGTCTCATTCCGTTGTTTGTTGTAGTTGCAATAAACGTATGATTTCATTTGTAATTTTGTTTTATTATATTAGAGTTTCTATTGCTAAAAAATTGAAAATGAGTGGAAGAAAGGTTTGTAACACGTGTTTCTATTATTTTCCTCTTTTATTTCTATTTAGTTCTAAGCTAATGATCTAACTTTGGATGATGATGGAAATTTTTAGCATATTGTTTTTTGCTAAATTTATACTATAAATATATACTAAGATTTTTTTAACCATTTTTCCTTTAATTTTGAACATGAATTATATCAACTTGGTTTATTTTACCAATAAAGAAAAAATCATGCAAAGAAGGGTTAAATTCTTTAATCGGGACATATGCACCGCACCTCAAGGCTCACTGTCAAGAAAACAGATATAGCCACTATAGCCCTTATCTGTTTCTCAAATGCGTAACTGTGCAACTGGGTTTAGTTTATATTCATGATTTTACAAACTCAGTAAATCTGGTTGATATGTTCAATAATATAAATAACTTTAAAATAAAAAATGTAATGTGTTAATAACTTAAATTATCGATATACATTTTACCAAGTAATTAAATTTAACATTTTATTACATTCATGTTTTGAATATTCCATTTTTACGTAAACTCACACTTGAAAACCTAGTTTAATGATTAAATAGCTTATTTCTTAAAAGAACCACTAAGAAATGGCTTCAGCAATTAGGTATCTTGACAGCTACTATTTCTTTAGGTAAAATATCATTTAAATTAAAATTTAGAATAATAGTGTTTTATTATTTTATGATATTTATGGAAACAAAGTCTAATGCATGAATTTAAAAATATATTAATATATATATATTATTTTATATATATATATATGGTAAAAAATTTAAATAAATTTACGACTGCTTATTTTCAAAATATCTTACTTATTTGGGCACACAGCGTATAACAGTTAATTTGATTCACGTTTATCATTTTTATACAACTTAAATTCGCTTAACGCAATATAAAAGTTTCAATCTAAAATTTATTCAAACAATTTCAACAGTATTCATATCATGCAGAGCAACTGTAAATATAACCATCAAACCAAGTAAATAAAACCAAACTTAAATATATTCCTACACTTATGTGAAAGACTTTATTCCAAATGAAATGCAAATACTGCTATGTCAGATGAAGTAACCAACACAAAAACTTCAACCTAAAAGGTATTCAAACAATTATGTGAAAGAATTCATTTCAAACAGATTTCGGCATATTCTGCATTCAAAATCTAATCAATAACTTTCAACCAATTCACTATAGAAGCTAAGTAATATGCAAACGCATTTCTGAAATTTCATTCTATAGAAGCCCGCAAGCATATTATTCCATTTCTGATGTATTTTTTTCTACATAAGTACGATTTATATATTTTTTACACTATATTTCCAAAACCGCCCATCCATTTCTTTATCTCCTTAGCACGAGTTGAAGTATGAAAATCAATATTAGATATGTAAATTCCCCTACAAATGAACTACACGAGAGCCCCAGATTGGAGGGTTTATTGGCATGAATGTATTACATAGCAACAGAAAATTCTTCAGCAAGAACGAGAAAAACTCTTTACAAAGAGATTAATAAATAGTAAAAAAAATTAAAAGAATATTGAATAGGCGGGATGTATAACCTCATTCTTTTTTTTATCTCATATTTCAGAAATATCTCTATAGGACACAAATTGTATTTTGGGAATTTTGCATTCCATTCTGTAAATTTATTCACCAAGAGAACTATAAGGATTGCAATATCAATTTATCTTCCCTGGAAGGAAATTGGATATGTTTTCATCTCTCTATTTTTATCGAATATTTTCCTTTTCACTTCTTTGTGCAGTGCTCATTAAATTTCTGTTCCTTTCTTTAATACTGTTTCCACAAAAAAAATATTGCAATTCGCAATAATGTAAAATGTCTCAAAATTTCTGTTAAATCGGTTTAGATGCTAGAGATTTTTATTGTGGTTTAATGCATAAAAATCAGTTTTAGAATTCAATAAATATTTTTTTAAATTATAACAGTTTGGTAGAAAAGTATTTTAATATTCTAGCTTGATAAAATTTTATATCACAAAATTGATTTATATTCAAAAAATAAAATGTTTTTCTTTTTGTTTTTAAAATTTTTTAATCATATAATTGGTAACTTTTATAAAAGAATGCCAAAAACAATAAATACGATAAAATCAGAACAAAAAAAAAACTAAAATCGTCCTTTGCCGATGTAAACTAACCATAAAGAGTATGTTATAATTTACTTATTACTTGCATAAATAATCAAATATTAATATTTACTGTGCTTTACATGCTATATGAAATGAATTTATCTTTACTTAATGATAAATAAGTATTTATTTTTAGTAGTGGTATCAAGAGAGGCAAATCTTCAATAATATATAAAATAACCCATTCCACTAAGATATTGGCCAACATTTTCATTTCAAATGTTCCCTGAAGAGTTAAGCTCCCTGACAAATTGATTTGTTTTTGACTAGTGAACAAAACTGTACATTCAACATTATTGGTGAAAACGATTATTTGTTTAATTCACAGACCAATTATAAGTAAAATAAAGTGACACACACATGATCTAAACTGTAACGAAAGAAAGGCCACTTTATGGTTAATATAAAAGGAGTCAAAATAAGGTTAACTTATAAAGTAAAAGAAATGAAATCTCCTCATAAGGTAATCTTGTTCAGATTTAATGTGCATCAAAACATTCATACAAACATTTATATTAACTATAAGTTATAATTCTTCAAATAAATAATCATATTGTATTTTTAAATCAGATTATACTGATCCTGGATCCATAAAATTTAATGTTTTAAGACAAAAAGTTTTAGATTTATGTGAAAACTGCCAGACTGGTGTGTTAACCTCGTCAATTTATCATGGTTTCAATTTTCGTGATATTCGTTTCAGGTTTTATTTAAAGGAATTATTTAAAATTTTGTTAATTTTAAGGTGTGGGATTTTTATATAGCTGTAGATACAATCTTAATAAAAAATAAATATTACAAGTTGGTAGGTCAAGAAAAATAACACTTACTTTTATTAATACTTATTTTTAATTATAATTATCACTTATTTTTTTGCAAATAATATTTTAATATAGAATATGAAAACTTGCAATTATGACTCTCTGATATAAGTAATTATTTAAATTAGAATTTTAAAACATTTTTTGAAAATATTGGAACATTTTAATGCTTGTTTTATGATTTAATTCCTTGTATAAATAAACACAATTATTTACTAAAATTTTGTAGCATTAAATTTACATAATTTTTTAACCGCATACCAAGCTACCCCCGTTTCAGTATCAACACATTTTTTGCCATATAATAGTACGAAATTGATTATTCCAAAATTTATACTTAGTGATATAATTTTAAGTTATTATAATTTTTTTAAGTTCTCATATTTTTAATTAAACAATTCTTAATAGTTATTGATTTATTTTGTTAATTTATTTATTTGAATAATACAAAAAAAATCAATACAAATATGCTGTATAAAACTTTATAGAAAGGGTGGCTGTGAATGGGTTAGAATGAGTTGCAGTAGCAAATAATAAATTAAGGATATATATTTGTTTCACTTTAATATATTCCTAAATAGAGGGTATTTTGCAAAAAAATACAAGTGAAACTTTTCAAAATTTAAACATATGAAAATATACCTTATATTTCTTTGATTGTTTCAGATTGAATATATTTTTTGTCTTTTTCTATTAATTTCATAACTTTCATACCGAAAACAGAATGTATGCCTAATGTATTTTTATTTTTAATTAGGCATATATGTTAGTATTATCTTATATTTACTTTAATTCTGCGTTTGTAATTATTTATTCTGATGCAAATAACAAAGTATGCAATTATTTATCTTCTTTGAAAATTGATTTTTTTTTTACTTTTTTCTATAAAAATTGCTTAGAATATACAAAAAATTATTTCATAAATTTTTACTATTAACCATTAATTTATCGAAGACTTTTTATAAAGTCATTTCTAAACTATAATTTTATAACATAACCATTATGTTTTATATTATCAAATGTAACTTTATGTAAATGTTGTAAGACACATAATACATAAAAAATTTTACTTAATTTATTATCTCTATAAATAAATAATCATTATTTTCCCTTTTGTATTTTATAATCTTGGACTCTTAAATTAAATTAATACATTTTCCTTTTTTAAATTACTCGATGTTTTTTCATTTTAAAACTAACCATTGAATGTCATGAAAATATACATTTGGCATATTTAAAATATGTATCAAATAATTTTTATAACATGCTGCTCTGAGTTAAAAGTATTTTAAAAATATTATTCCCTACAAATTAAAATAATCTTATATTTTTGTACTTATATAATAATGCTCTCAAATATAACCACTTTTTCCTTTTTTCCAGTTCTTTATGCATTATGATTCTGATACAAGCTAAAAAACATTTCATAAATCTAATTTCTTTTAATTTAATTTACATAATCATATGTATATTGAATAATGAATATATTTGGAGATTTTTATTTTTTGGAGTTTTTTTATACAAAAAAGTACCTGGAAATATTAGTGTTATACTTTAAATTGCGATTGTATTATTCATTGTTTATTTTAACTTTGTTATATAACACTCATTTTAATAACATTATTAAAATGAATTAATTAAGCAGTCATTTGAGAAATCATTTTTCATTGAAAATTGTTACTTTTTATTTATATACTTTTCGTATTTATTTACTTCTTTACTAATTTGCATTTTGTTTCCAAATGAAATTTTATTCTATTTTTTTTTTAAATTAATATTACCAAATTTTTCACTAGCTAAATTTTTTGCTCATAACTTAAATCAACTTACAATCTGTATCAAATAATTTTCTTTTTTCATCGTTTCTAATTAAAATTCATTTATCATCATTTTATCAAACTTTATTTTTAATACAATAATATTTTATATATTTTACAATTTTAAATGTTTTCTTGGCTTACTCAATAATCTTTCTAATTTTTAATTATTAAGTATATATTGAAAATACAAAATATGTTATTGGATTGTTTTTCCTTTTCCTGATTATTTGTGCTTCAATTTGGAAAGATCTTAACCTTTTTCCATCATTATTCCATACATCAGTTTTGCATTTTCCGGAAAAGTCATTAAATTCTACAATAAACAAAAATTTCAAGACAGACAATAAGCAAGCAACAACAAAGATGCCTTTTAACAATGACTTCTCATTATAAACATTCACATCCGTTTATCTCCATTTTAAATATCCTTAAGATTATGCTAAAATATTAAAATATTTTGGACAATTTTAATAATATTTTCTGTAGCATAATGTGAGTACTTATCTTTGAAAATGGCAACACCAAATATTTGCTATTTTCTTATTAAAATGAAATTCAATCATAAGTTATCATATTTATTAATGTCATTTATTAAATACTTAAGATGAATTTTTGAATAATATTTATATAATATTTAAATAATTATATCTAATATTTATATATAAACACTCATTTTTCCAATATTAAACATTTATATGAGATTAACTATTTTTTCAATAATTAAACACCCAAAATGAATAATTACTACAGTAATGAATCTAATGTTGTATAATAAATCATCATGTTTTATATCACAAAAAATTTAGAGCTAATAGATATTTATCTATTTATTATGTCATGGAAATAGGACATAGAAATTACATATTTTAAGATTTAATTTGGCAGTGATTATTCACAAATAGGTAAGTATCGCGTTTAAACGGTTTGCATAAGTATCTGTAGGAGTACTGTAAGAGAGCAAGAAAAAGAGTTGAACTACAGCAAAAATTTCCTTCTTTGTTTAAAGTAAACGTGACATACAAAGACAATATCTTTCAAGAAAGCAATTTAAGTTTCTAACATTCCAAAAAATTTAGATTTTATATATATTATGTAGTATAAAAATATTGGAAAAAAAAGTATTTTTAAACCATTTTACCATTTTTAAAGGAAAATTTGGTTTTAATCCTTGGAAAGCATTCTTAATGACAAACTACAAAAAGGCACAAAGGGAGAACAAAATGGCAAAATAAGAATTTCAGAAACAGTTAAATTTATAATATCTAGTGTATCACAGTAGGATTACCAAGACTGGAGAAATTTATCGCCAACCAAAATTATTCCCGCCATGGGTGTGGGTTTTGCTAGGATCCAACCGACAATTTTAAGATTAATTTTATAAACCTTTACTGGCATTTTTATATTTTTTCCAGTTTAATTGATCCACATTAAGTTATCAGAATGCATGTTCTTATCCATGTTTTTATTTTTCCACCAGTTATATGAATAGTGCTGAGTTTATGCCCGATTTGTTTTGCATAAATCAAATCCATTCTGTTACTTTTGTCCAAATTTCTTTTTATACTTAAATGTTTTTTTAACTGGAACCGCATCACATACAGAATTATACTTTCACAAAGTATTCATATAACTATTTATCATTCCATCATAAATTACATTCTTTTTGCAAAATGATTATGGAGCTTTTAGCTGGCACAATAATTTTTTATTGCTTAATATTAATTATACATTACACACACACACACACATATATATATATATATATACATATATATATACATATATATATACATATATATATATACATATATACAGTAATCACAAGATACATGTCACTTGCTGCAAAGCCTTTAGTAGACTCAAAAAATATATTTGAATGGAATTCCATATCATTAAGTAAGTTAATGATTACAATTTTATCAATTTCTATCATTTCCCATTAAATTCTAGATTTATGAGTTATCAATGATTCGTTTCAAAAAGAACCTGAAAATTCAAATCTGAACGTATCAACTTTTATACTCATTTCCTCGGGGAAGATCATTATACGAAAATACCCCCGCCAAATCCCTCCTATCGCCAACCCCATCAACTAACTGGTCGCCAACATTTATCCTCGAGACGGCTTCAGCCTTGAAATGGATTGCGTTAAACAAGGGGCTTCTACTCACAAAGTCTCAACCCTTCATTTCATCATGTAAATTGGGATTCTTTCCAGAAAGGGAAAGCTGTCAATTTCTTTTATGCAAATCTCGCCCACGTGATGAGCTGCTGAAATGGAGTTCGGTTGAGTTGATTTCCTAGGCTGTCGTTCGTAGAGGCAGGGAACGATTAATGAAGTTTCTAGTTTACAATGAGACACAATTTAAATTGTTGTTGTGGGTGTAGGGGAGCCTGAACTCCTTTTACAGTTGGAATAGGATTGTGAAACGCATACACATAAATTTATATATAAGCAAATCAGACTGAACATTTAAAGTTGTTGATTATTGTAATATTATCGAATTCTATTTATTTCTTTAAATTAGAAATAAAACCATAAAAATATTAATGCACATAAACTAATTATTAGGGAATTATTTCAAATCAGAAATTACTGATAGAATTCAGCTTTTGAGAATATAAGTAATACAAGATACCAAAGCGTTAAACAAATAATTTCAGACACATTTTAACGAAACTAATTAATTTATCTTTGATAGAAACAATATATTAAATGTTTTGATTTATTATGTCATAATATAATTCATCTGTTAAATTAACATTTTTGTTTATATATTTTACTATATATTTCTATTATATATTATCATTCATGTTTTCTTTTTCTTATTTATTTTTTCAAACAGAAAATTTTATGACTTTTAGATGTTCAAAATATTAGAATCTATTTATCGCACTATTGTACTTTCCTTGAAATAATATAAAAATGCGTGATTTTGCTATAACAAAATTCTTTGAAAATAAGCTTTAAAACTGTCCTTTAACACTTTACAGTATGAATCTAAATAAATTTAAGCGATAAAAAGAAGTAAAACATCGATCAGTGTTTATATGCTTAAATGTAGCTCAAATTTAAGGTGATAAACTAAAATGTTTAACATTTTTATTAAAAGGGCTCTTTTCTTTTACCTTTGGCCGAACTGGTGTCTGAATGGTTAGAGCTCTTGGCTTCGATTCAACAGTTCATATGTTTGAATCCGACTCTATTAGGATGTTTGCAGTGGTTCATAACCCACTTTAAATTGTAGGCTTTGGTCTAATTACGCCACGTGTTTATAAACTGTGACCGTTGACTGAATCAGTTCTTAAAGCAATATATATATTCTTTATCTTAACTACTTTATTTAAGATCATATTTTCAATATTCGAACTTCATAATTAAAACATAATTTTCTTCTTTAATAAACTGTTGAAATTAGTCAATAAGAATGTAAATAATCTACATTACATTCGTCTATATTTGCAGATTAATAATTTTAATTACATGTGCAACTTAAAGTGCAAACAAATTTATCACCAAGTAACATTGCACGATAAATACACAATTACAAATATCTATTATATTATAAATATTTGTGAAATTTTTATTATTTTTCATACACACACGTTATCATTATTTAAATAAACAGGAAAGTAAATTTCATTCAAAAATTAGAGCGCTATGTCATTATTTATGGTACGAGACAAAAATTTGTTTAATTCGAAAAGTTACATATTTTATTTTCCCCACAAAGAATTCTCGTTTGCCGCCAACATTGCATGTTCAGGATTGAATCAAATTTGCTTCGTTAAGCAAATGGATCTGAATCCCTCCGTGTAATTACCAGCAACGGATTTAGGTAACATTTACCACACCTTTCCTCATTCACATGAATCTCTCCATTTTGTTGATGAAATAATTATATATTTAGGACACGTACTAGTACAGTTGTTTGAAAAGCTGGACTAGGAATTTGTCCTCAAAAACTGTCCAGGTGATAGTAAATGAGCATTGATGTTCTTTTCATAGAAGCGCTTGCAACAAGCTACTAAACATTCATGAAATATTATGTAAGAATCAGTTTGTGGAATAGACGTTGAATAATTAGTCGCTATTAGGTAAAGCATATATATAAATAAGATACATACGTGTATTTGACTCAATCAGCAAATATTTTAGTAAATCATTTATATATTATGAAGATACGTTTCTAATGAATTTATTTTAACATTTTGTAAATGTTCTAAGAAAATTCTGTTAAAATTTGATTATTTTTAAACAAATAAAATGGCAGGAAATGTTTTCAGGCTTATTTAAATTTTATATTAAATAAATATAATCAAACAATTAGTAATGATCTGGATTAATTTATAAAAAAATTTTAATTTGTTATAATAATTTTATTAGCTTTTACTTCACGGAGTAAATTAATTTTCAATGAATTTAAATATTAATTTTCTCGAGAAATTTTTTGTATTTTTATATCAAAAACTGCATTTGAAGTTTTGTTTTGCGTTTTGAATTTTTTTCAAGTCAAAACAAATTTTTTGATTGTATATTGAAGGTTAATTATATGATTTAATAATGAAAAAGTTAGATTTTAAGCCACTTTGTATAGCGAAAAAAATTGTAACCAATATAAAAATTATGCACATAAAAAACATATTTAAATCATTTTACATGGATTAAATTCCAAAAAAAATGTATAGATAAAATTAAATAGATTAATTTAATCTGTTTGCTGTAATCTACATTTTGCTCAGTTAAGTTGCTGATATTTAATTTTTATTGCAAATTTATTTAAGAAAAATTTTTCAATCTAAATCTGAAAATTGTTTAATTAACAATATTTTTAATGATCATGAAATTAAAATAGTTTAATTCATTAACAAATCACTTTTAGCTTATCGTACATTAATTTATAGCCAAGGAGGAATGATTTTAAATTCTTAAAATAACTGACAATAATTTATCATTATTTTAACAGTTGTTGTAATAAACAATTATTTTCAAATAATGTGTATAATTTATATTGGGTCAATTATATATATGTTACCGTGAAAGTCCGAAATCTGGAGAATGTCGACATTCGCTGGTGAATGTCAACATTCACGTAGTCGCTTGGTGTATGTCCGAAATATTTGCTAGATATCCTCATTTCTCACTTACACCGACAAATGTCGACATCCACAATGCACTAATGGTGAATCTTGAATATGCGTTTCATCTCTCCGTATCCGGAGAGGAGAAATGCAGATTTGCATTTTCTTATCTCAATATATCAGGCGTGAAAAACGTCACATGTGTGACGTAACTTATCGCCTCTCTTAGAAAGGAGGAGTGACCAATCACGGTGAGTAGACGAAGTGTAGAGGATTTTTAACCCGCGGGACAAACCTGACAACAAACAAATTAAAAACAAATTAAATGCTCTAGGCCGCACCTCTTTGTTGACGTTGCCTTCTGTTATCTCCTTTTCGAGCTCTTTAATCATCTTGTCAAAATTCCACCAAAGCTTGTCTGTGATTGTCAACATATACCGGCGATGGTCCGAAAGTGCAAGAAATGTAATCAATTGTACGGTCTTTCACCAACGTTTTTGGTATGTGTTGACATTCACCGGTGAATGTCGACATTCTCTGATTTCGGTCTTTCACGGTAACATATATATATATAT
>JAPDSC010067038.1:1567-40329 GCA_026290005.1 Latrodectus geometricus
ATATATTGTGTATATTTTTAGATAATTTTTGTTTTGAAATAAAATTAATCTACCCCCCCCCCCAAAAAAAAAAAAAAAAATAGAAAAATGTATAATATAAATTTTTAGATGTTTTGGCACTTCTGATATTTAATTAAATCTATTTAAAAAAAATTCTGATCTCAAGGTTTATTTTTGATGCCTCATTACTACCAAATATTAGATTTCATTCTTCATTATGACATATTTTTCATATTCCTATTTGAATTAATGAATAATCTTTTTTTCCTTTCCTGCAAGAACCATACATTTTCTTCACTAATTATTTTACAAGATTTTACATCTTTTTAATTTTTATAATTTTACTTCAGCAATACAAAAGAGACAGTTCAAATTATTCTGTGATTAGACAAAGTTTTTTTTTTTTAAAAATAAAAAAAACTATTATTAATTTGGAATAATGATAGTTATGCTATCATAACTATATATTCTCTAATCTATGTAAGCTTTATGGCAAAATAATTATAAAAATGAAGTACATACATTTATTTTATACATTAACAAACTCTGCATAAAGCCATAAAAAATATTTTCCTGGTGTAAAATTTCTTTTGTATTTCCTACTAAACTAGCAATAAATAGTTTGTACTCAGTCCTTCATTTCAACAATTTGTATGTGTGATTCCTTTCTTCAGATATGGTTATTTATAATGATCAAGTCTACTTAAAACTACAGGACAAGATCAAATTATCTCTTGTGTGCAAAATGCTATTGTAAAGCAACAAATCAATCCAGTCATCTACATTCAAAGCTAAGCATTGCTTCTTTTTATTTCTTTTCTGATCATGGCAATATTTTGTAGTTATTACCAGAAAAGAAAAATAAGCAGCAGCTTTGAAATACAACAAACAGTATAACAACCATACTGAAATTGTAATCAATAAACAAGTTTATCAAGAAGGCACTTATCTATTTTTTATCTCAGAAAAAGTAGAAGTATATATATATATTAAAAAAATAATTTTATTATATAGTTGCTTTGATACGTTAATTGTATTTGCATTCAGAAAATTGGAACTCAAATAAATGCTTTTGAAGTTTGAAAATTTATTGATTTCATTGACTCTTGGCTTTATTAGTAGTTCTTAACTGTTATGCTTAGTTCATTTTTTAAAACTCATGCTGAAAAAGACAAGATCTTGAATTACGGATATAAATAATATGAAAGAAACTAACCTTATTTATCAATTTAAGCTTAAGATTAGTGGTTCCAAGAAAACCTAGTGCTGTGATCAAAGGTCTGTTATACTGTAGCCTAAAAGAAACGCTTATTTAAAGAAATGATTAACTATGGATAAATTTAGCAGACATTTGACAGGAATATCTGGCAACATCCAGTGTTCAATTTAATGCTGACCCAAGTGTTAAAAGCTATATGCTGAAGAAGTTTCACTTAACTCCTATTAGGGTGAAATGTCTTTTAAGGTACAAAGTCCTGTAAGAAATCCTACTGCTCTCTTAAAACAACTTTTATTGAGCTTTTTAATAATGCTTTTTGTCTTTTACTGGAACAGATATGATTTTATAACTTTGCTTGTCTTTGATCGTTGTTAATAAACAAATTCAGGAATTGTTTTCTGAACACTGCCTCTGAAAAGTTCTTTTAAAACATTGGGTACTGATTCAGGACTAAAAAAATCTGTTATTATCCTAATCTTTTCTTCATATCTTGCTCTAACAACATATATCTTTGTCATATAGTGTTAAAGATTTCATAGACATATATATACAATAGATGCTCATTTTTACAAACCCACAAGGACAGTTAAAATATTTTGTGAAATAGAAAATGTAAGATCATAAAACTATATATATACTATATATATATATATATATATTACCAGACTGCTCTCTTTATATTGTGTTAATGATGTGAGAAAAAAATATTTAGCATGCACTTAAGTAGGCTCTATATTATATATACAAAATAAAGTTCATATTTATAAGCTTTTCTTTATGCATCAGTTAAAAGCAATTTATTGTTATGGATAAAAACCAGACAAAGTATAATTACCATTTCAAAACTATATTTATAAAAATACATTTTTCCATTTTTTTCAGTGTAGTGAAACATTTTACTTTTTCTTCAAAAAATACCTAGATTTTGTTTTTTAAATAAGTATAGTAAAATGTCATTTTGTATTTATTTGATAACTTCTTTTTCTTATTCATCATCTGTTAATACTTATGCCCTAGTCCACATTCAAAAGGTTCTGATATGAAACTTTAGGCAGCAGTGACTTTCTTTATCAAAGTTAATGGATGAGTAACATTTATTTTCACTAAAGTCAGTGTAGGTGAATGCTCTTGGCTTCTTTCAGTTACTGTAGTAGCAAAGTTTGCATGCTTAAATTACCTAGATAGTGTTTAATATCACTCCTTGCATAAATTGAGAAACGTATTGTCTCTGGTACATCAATTTCTTTAAGCAATTCTAAGTATGATCATTCTAAAATTTCCTCAATGCTATTTTCATTGAAGCTATACCTACTTAAAATCAAATTTTAATAATTTGATACATACACTCTAAAACAGGAGTTACATTAAGTAGGAGGAATTCCATATGAATTTCTTCAAAGTATCCCTTACTTCAATACTCACACGTCAGCAGTTCAATTAGTTATTGTTAAAAGAAATTTTGCATTCTCCAATGTAAATGTTGTTTCAAGTTTGTCAACCATAAAAGAAGGTTATAAAAAATAAATGCAAATGAAGGTGCCATGGAAATGAGTTAGCTAGAACAGAAATTCTTCAAAATTTTGGTTTGTAAATGAGAATTAAAATTATGGCATATCTGGGACTGTCTTAGGGACCAGCTGCTACTTCATGAAATTGTGAATGTTTGTAAGTTAGTGGTTCATAAAAAGGAGCAACTCTTATTTATATAATTTCTTTCACATTGATGTTTTCACTTCGAGTAAACTGCTAATTAATGGTACTGCTTAAATACCTCAGAATATTTAAATAAATGGTTTTGAGTTTTTGTTCTGTTATGAAAGGTTTAAATTGTAATTTCTCTTTATTGGACATATTAATTTCTTGCGTGTTTTTTATTAAATAAGAAAATTTTCAAAATGTATTGGTTATTTAAGTTGTTAAATATAATTTAATTTATCGATAGTTTTATGTTGTATAAAATTTGTTGTGTATTTGTATTTTAAATTATTGGATAAATATTTAGAATTTCATGTGATCTTCAATTGTATAAATAACAGATATTTGTATTTGATATCTAATAATATTAAATTAATTTATCTTGTTTTAAACACATTATAAAATAAGTGAGCTTACATTGATTTTTATTTCAAAATTATTGAGCATATATTTCTTTTATGTCTTTTTGTGATTTTTTTCAATAGTTTATATTCTTAAATTGATAAGCCATGAATGAAAAATCTTGTTTTAAATACATCATAAAATAAATGCATGCTTAAACAAAAATGAATTGATAAAGTTATACAATTTTTTATCTTAATATATTGTATTTACATTCCACAGAAACAATCTTTCTGCTTAACCAGTCCAAAAGAATTTTTTAATTACTATATTTTTAGGATAAAAATTTGATAAAATGGAATTAAAGTCCAAATAGTGTCTTTTTTTTCCTAGTCATGTCATAGAAAGTTTTTTCTGTTTACTTATTTTACTGTAATTGTTGCTTATGTTATGTTTTTCTGATAACAAATATTTTGTTTCTTTTTCAACAATTGTAATTGTCCATCTATAAAAAGTTAAAATGTATTCATTTCTAATTATTAAATTTGCCTAAATTTAATCTTGGGAAAAATGTATACTCTTGAAAATTCCAAAATGTGGATATTTCTTAAAATATGAAATATGTGTAAAACCTTAATTTTTATCATTTATTGTTTTAATAGTTATTTTAAAAGATTTCTTTATTTGAAATATTCTTCATTTGTATATTCTTGAGTCAAGCTTGCTTCAAAATGGTTAGTGTTCTGACTTTCTATTTAACAGTTTATGAATTTGATTTCCACCTTATTGATGTTTGTAATAATTTTAAATGTGCCTTAAATTGGAAGTCCAGGTTCAATTAATTAACCTGCATGTGCAATAAAATATGACTGCTAAGCAAAAAATTAAATTATCTGTATTCTAGAATACTGTTCCATATTTTCATTAGTATTGTTTATACTGTTAAAATCATTGTTCTAAAATTTTATTGCATTTTATCAGTTTAATATCATGTCTGCAATTCTATTACACTGTTAATAGCACACAAAAAATTATTAAAAATAAGCTTTATTTGATTATAATAAATTAGCAAGATTTAATTTTATTTCTAGCTATGAATTCAGATGGTATTTAGCTCATTTGTTCAGTACAAGTAAAATCTTATTGATATATTGCAAAATATTTTTCATTATTACTTATAGATTACTTATAAATTACAGAGAAATTACCAAAACTTTCAATTTCACATTTATGTCTTTAAGTTTTTTGCCGGAATTTTATTAAAACAATTTAATTTCTATCTGGTTAAAAATTTATAATTTAGTTAAATATGTATTATCTAAATTAAAATTGTTTCAGTTCTTAACATTAAATTATAGAGGTACTAAACGGAAAAATAATAATTTAGCATACAAAGGCAGAAAATTTGTACTAAAATATAAATTTGGCAGAATTTCTAAAATCTTATCTACTTGCTGGCTTATTTTTCAAAAACAGTTCAATATTAAACATCAATGTAAAAGTTTTCTTCTTAAAATTTAAGCATGCGTTTTTTCTATAATTGTTAAAAAAAATTGCTCTTGAATTCAATAAATAGATTTTAAATAATGATTGTTTAGAAATCTAAAATGGAAATTAATAACTTGTCTTCATTAATTTAAGTAAGTAGTTATTCTGATGATTTATAATTTTTTAATGATTGAACTTGAATCAATTAATCCTAACTTGAAAAATAAGATGTATATGTATTTTCTGCCTAGGGATTTTTTAACATTATTAATGTTCTGATTATTTTAGGAGATACAGAGTTCAACTTATCCTGCCCGATCCAGTGTAAAAAAGCTCAGATTTGCCCAAGCAAAAAAACCACTGAATTATGTGTATTCTTATTTCTCAGTAGAACTTGTTGACTGTGATGATAAAAGCAGTATTATGATTGGGATCAGTCGCAAGGTGAGACAAATATTAGTTGAAACATTTAAGTTTGTTCATTTTTATTAATTTTTACTTTTTTTATATTTTGGGAGAAATCTTACATTTCTAGTAAAAGTTTCCTATTTCCTTTACTATTGAAACCTAAATCTTCAATATATTTATACTAATCACCAAGTATCTGAAAATTTTAATTCTGCCAGTCTTTGCATGATTCAAATATGTGATTCTTTTACACATAATAAAACAATAAAATTGAATATTAAGAAACTTTTAATTTTGATAAAATGGGATCGATCAAGATTTACTCTTTTAAATATATTATAATTGTGTTATCAAATCCAGTATTAGATTCATTGATGTTTGTATTACGTACTATTATTTAAAAGTTTATTATTTGAATTTTTAAAACTCAACTTCATGTTTTAATTCAAGGGTGACACTGTGAATTACCCAAGTACTATCTTTGCATAATCTTGAGCATACTAATTCTATACCACTCTTTTTCAATATTGCATGATAATTTCCTAAATAAATAAATCTGTTTCCAATATTTTATACCTCAAGTGAAATGTTTCATTATTTTATATTAAAATAATATTTATGTAGAAATGAATCAACATTAAGTTTTGCACTATCAATCACAACAAATTTTATTTGTAATTTATCCAAATCTCTAACAAATTATTTGGAAAATAAATTAAAATTTCTGGAATTGGGAAAATATAATTAAGAAATACAAAGCCACTTAATTTAAACACTAAATATGGTTATTCGGTATAGTTACTGTTTATCAAATTCAAAATTATTATAAATAATAAAGAATACTGTAATTTGTTGGTTAATTGTAATTTCAAATTATATTGAATACTCTGAATTCAAAATTCAGCAAAAGATTTATATTAATCTCACTATTTCTCCAATTTATTACACTTCAAAATTAATTATAAATATAAGTATCATCTTTGTATACCTTTAACTAAATCTTTAGAATGTGATATTTTTAAATTTTTATTAATTTAATTTATGCTTATTCATTATTACTTAAATTGGTTTTAATATCAGCTTTAAAACCTATTTGACAATTCGAAAATAATAACATAATTACAATATTACATTCAAAGTCAAAAGGTTTTTTACTTAATGTATTTCTATATAAAATTTTTGATTTTATTATTTTTTTACCTTTTTTGCCACATTGTAATCTAATGCATATGTTGGGCAAATAATTGAATATTCATTACTTTCTCCCACTTGAAAATCCTTAATAATCACCTGATCTAAAGATTATCTAGCAGGCTACAGTTAGAACTAAGAATACCTGAAAATAAATTTAAAATAGCCTCTATATTTAAAAAAAATCTCTATATCCAAGTATTTATATATGAGGGAAGTTTTACTGTTTACATCAGAATATCATAATTAAAATGTGTAATCTAAGATATTGACAAGTTTCATAATTTCATTTAATATTTATAAATACGACCTTGTACTAATTCTTCTTTTCATAGGATTATCCCAGTAAAGTTCCTCCTGGAAAAGCAGCTGGTTCTATTGGCTATTGTTCAGGTATAAAATTTTGCCACTAATTGTATTATTATGAAAGGATTTTTAAAAATCAATTTTTGTGTTTTAACTCTGATTTCTAAAAAAAATTTTTTATAGATACTGGTTCTGTTTTCCTTCGTGATGCAGTTCAGCTAAAGGGACATGACTTTTCTAAAGGTAAATTATCTGTGAAGTGCTTAAAATGTAGTTGCATGATAATTTTACAAAATTCAATTTCTTATAAAAAAAAAAATGAAAATTATCAATTTTTAAATATACTGATTTTTAATTTATGTAATATAAAGTATTGTTGAATATTTGCTCCTATTTATGATTGGTTTTAATAAGAACAATTTAACTTTCTCATGTGTAATCTCACAATTACTTTAAAATGTTACATAAAATTTTTAGTGATATATGTATTCATTAAGTTATAATATCGATTGATTATTTGGTAATTATATAGATGGCAATCAAATGTTTTTCCATATAGTTTTTCAATGAAATATTTTACTTTTAATATTGGATTATTCAAAACTACTATTGATAAAAATGAATGAAATTATTATTAGCTTTTTTTTACTTTTACTTATTTTTAAAACTTTGAACTATCAATTTCGATATTGATCAAATGTGAAGACTAAAATGAATTTTGATAAATAAATTGAAATATTTGTGTTACATAGTTTTCTTTCAGAGTAAATTCTTCACTTATACTAAGGGTTTCTTTGTTAAATCAATATTATAAAATAATAAATTTGGATTTGTAAAAAGTATAATTAATAATGAAATTTTTCTTGCAGGAGATGTTATAGGTTGTGGCATAATCTATCCTTCACATTATAAACGTTATGTGGACCTATCAACCGATGATAATAGTGATGGTATGACTGATGTAGTATTGACTTCTATTTTAAATAAAAAATCGATGGACTTTGTACGTAATGTCTTGAATCTCAGTGATTTAAAGGATCCTGAATCTGATTCTGATTGTGCTTCAAAAGAATCTCAACTACAAGCAAAATCAAATGATGGCTCTGATTATTACAATGAAAACTTCGTTGAAAGCCGCACTCAAGTAGAAGTAAGAATTTAATGCTTCAGACATTTTCTGCATAATTATTTAAATTCAATTGATTTTTAATTTTATCATTTGTATACTATGTATTTCTTTTGTGTTGATATGGAATGAAGCTAATACTAGAGCTTGTGATTTTTCTATAGTATTTTAGGTATAAAAATACTTAATATAAATTTCATACTTGAACCAAAATTGTGCCTTTAACTTTTTACTGTGAAACTTTGATAAGAAAAACGCTAATAAGTGTAAATCTATGTTGAAATTTTTAATATATTATAATTCTGAGTGATCATTTGTATAAATTTTTATGATGTCACTATTTGGTAGCACTCTGTTTTACTCATATTTCATATGAATTCAATAAAACATGCTACTGCATAAACTTTCTCATGTTATCAAAACTCTAATCATTAAGTTATAGAAAAAATGATTTGTTCCTATAAAAGTGTATTCTCTTTTCTTTATAAATTATTATTATTTTTTTTTTAAAGTATTTATTAAAAATGTTCTTAGTGATAAATAAATGTAATGATTTTAATTATTTCTGTATTCTTTAATACAATTTTCCAAGTCTGTAATTAAAAACTATTACAATTTTGCAATGAAACCTTTTATCAGTCACTCCTATATAAGGATTTTCTGAGCAATAAATTCCTACAATATCTATTTTTTTAATCCATTTCTTCATCATTCTTAAAGAAACAATTTTTTATAACCTTAATTTGTAATTAGAAATACAGACAGTTCTCAGTTAACTAAATTTCTGTTAATTATGAAATTTTTCCAGCAATGAAATTTTTACTAATGCAGTCAATTTTGAAGTTTGATATTGCTCTTTGTTTGTATTTGTTGTATAAAGAAATTGAAAAATATAGCATTCATTCCATTTCTAATATTAAAATAATCTAATATCAAGAAGATTAAAAACTATTCTTAGAATAAGTATATTTTAAAGTGATATAATTACTATACTTGTTATATATATATATATATATATATATATATATATATATATATATATACTTTACTCCATTTTGAAACGTTTTCTGTATTTTCAGGTGTATTTCACTCATAATATGCAAGTGATTGGAAAAGTTATGGCTCATATTCCAATTGGTGGATTTTATCCTACTATTCATATTTTTTCAGCTAGTGCAATTAAAATGAATGTTGACTTAAATCCACCTACTTCTTAATATTGAAGATCATAGAAGAAGCAAAAAACTTGTGACTTATTTTGTAAATATTTCCAAGTTTTACTATGGAGGGACTGTTACAGTTATGTGGGCTAGCACATTAGTTTTATTCTTAAAATGGTCACTGTAATTTTTTTCCATGGTTTTAAATTATTTTTCTTGGCAATTTTTATTTTTGCTTATATCTAAGCTTATTATCTTGGTTCCTAAAATGCCATTTCAATTAAGAAAGTACAATTTTATTAAGAATGTCTCTTGTTAATGAAGATATTGTGCAAATGTGTAAATAATTGTTTATTAACATAATGGTCATTATTTCGAATAATGCATATCCATCTACAAAGCAATAAAAATATGTCTATTTTATACCACCAGTCCATTTATTTGCTTCCTTTGCAAAACTAGAGACTGCCATTTTATAATCTTATAATTCTTTCAATATATATGCTGTGATAAATAAAATTTAGTATGCCCTAATTCATTGCATTTAAGTCGTTATTTAAGCAATAACATGTAATGGCATTCATTATTTTAGCTGACTTGGTAAATTTACTTCTAATGTAAATTGCTATGCTAAAAAACTTAACATATTTGTCCATTTTGTGTAATGTGCTTATTACTCAAAGTATATATATTTCTTACACACACAAATTTTTTAATTAAATTTCTATGCTTAAAAATTTTATCTTATTTTTTATAATTCAGTCCCTGTATGAGATTATTTCATTTAAAATCATTCTGCTATTACCTTTAATTCCAATATTTGTAGAAAATCATTTTGAAATAGTCTTTTAATTATGTTTGGTGTTAAAATATTTTTATTTCATATTACATTTCCTTACTTAACCTGTTGAATCTTACATATATACAATTAATTTTTTCTTTTCTTAATATAATTCCATGCCAATATAAAATTGAATTACTTAATTCTAAATAAATAAGTAACTAATTTCAAAATAATTTTACAGGATATCTAAGTCAGATTATTTTCAAATAACTAAATCATTTGATTCATCTCAATTTTAAATATTTGTTTGTATTAAGTATGTTATCATCTTCATACAACTTAGATACTTTTTCTTTGAAAATTAATATGCCAAATTTTTGGTGTGTAATATTATAAAGCTCTTTTCTTAATTATAATACAATTTAAAGTTATTTCCTTTAATACTGAATAACATTAAGTAGCTTGGAAATTGTTTATTAAAATAGATTTAAATATGAATACTATTCTGCACAATATTATTTCTTTCAGTTTTAGCCTAACTTTAAAGTAGTTATATTTGAATGAGAGCATATATTTTTATATGACTTTTTATTGATAAAAAAATGAAACAGCATGTATTTGACAAATGCTTTTATATATTTATATGTATTGCAAGCTGACTAATTGCAAATGTATAAAATGACTTGACTTATATAGAAGCTTTTAAAAAAGGAAAATACTTAGCATACCTGGAGGTTTATGATACAAGTTTACAAAAAAAAATGCTTATATTTTATTTCCAAAAATATCTTTAGATCCGTGGATGTTGTTAGAAATTTTCTAATAATGTTAATAAAGTAAAAAGAAAGTAATAAAGACCAATTATAAACTATGAGTATTCTTGAAATTTGTGGAAAATGTTTATAATTTTTCTTTGTAAATCATGTGGAATAATGGGAAATCAATTGTTTAGTGTGAATTATGTTTATTTCAGAATTAAATATTTATAATGTATTAATTTTGAACATGTTGAAAATCAAGATTAAAGGACTATTTTCAATTTTTGTATTAAATTCCTGTATTTACAGTTACACATGTAACTCTACCAATTGTATATTCAAAAGCTTTATGTAATTATTTAAGTTTTGAATTGTTATAAATAAGTGTTGGCGAATTGTGCTGAAATTGATTTGAAAAATAGCTTTCTAAGCATATTCTCTTTGCCTTTATTTAAATTGCCTTGGGAAATAAGGACTGAAGAAATTTGCTGTTTATTAAAATCAATGAAAGTAAATTTAAAGTTATAACCATCATTTCTATGTAATCTCATTTACTCAATATTCATATATATATATATATATATACACTATAATTTTCATCAAGTTTAATATAAAATTATTGTATTAAATGGTGTCAAACTGAGATTATTATATTTATAGCCTTTACTCATCAAAATTTAGGAATTCTGTAATGATTGACAATGAAATTTTGAGCTTTAATAAATTTTTTTTCAAATATGCATTATCAGTGTATATGTTATTTACTTTGTAATCAATAATAAAATTTTTTTAAATATTAAAATTTTATCTCTAAATATTATAATATTTAATTAAAGCAGAGAAGATGGCAAGGTTTTATATCAAATATTTTTAAGACACTGTTGTTGTTGTTTCCTATCCCTCAGAGATCTAGTGTCAGCTAGATCAAATCCTTGACACCGTGAACCTTAGCAAAGTCAGGACCAGTAGTGAAGTTGTGCGAACATCCACCAGAGTGGACCCCAAACAATTCAGGATGTGGTCGGGGCAAGTCGGCCTCAGATTGCATTTATTGCACAATGAAAAGACCAGAGTCGAACATCATGCATTTCAGATGCCCATTTCTGAGTCTGAAGATGGCTGTTTGATCATGTCTGTCACTCCCGAAATCCAGCGTGCCCTTCAGGGTCTTACTGCTAAATCAGGGAGGGGCGAGGCAGACCTGCCTCACTTCCTTTTTTTTTATAGTGAAAAGTTCTTTGTACATTAGTGTGTAGACCCCATTGGGCAACTCAGAACAACTATTTTTAGCCAAGATGTCTGCAGCTTCATTGCCACGGATGTAAACTGGGAGGGAATCCACTGAAAGTGGACTTCTCTACCCATGGCAAGATTTTTAAGATGAGTGATTATCTGCATGCCCTCAAAGTCCCACACTGCACTCCTGTCCTGTAGATATTGGATCGAGCTTCGACTGTCGGTAAGGATCCAAATGTCACTAGATTTAGTCCCGTGGAGGATGACCTTTAATCTTTCATTTATGGCAATTAATTCGCTTCTGAATACTGAGCAATTGTCCGGATTGCATCTAAAGAACTGGATAGAAAGACTCTCAATAAAGACACTGCTCTCAGTGTTATTCAACTCATCTTTACTGCCATCTGTGTAAATCAAAGTGACATCTCTGGGAATGCCATCTATGACTTCTAGAGCCAACTGTCTCAGATAGTCAGAAGCATCTGAGTTCTTGTTCGCGTAGGACAAAAGTTCAGTGTGGAAGTGAACACCAGGTAGGCCTTCAAGCGGGCTAACACAAGGTCTAAACTTAACTTAATCGGCTATTCTTTAATCTTTGATTATTTATCCATTTACCCAAATATTCAGATGTTCGATTTTGGTTTTCATAAAAACCAAAATCGAACATCTAACATAATAAGTAACAATTATTTACTTAGCAATAAGAATATGTAAACCTATATTGTCTAATAATGTATGAGATACCATTAATATTTTATTATGTAATTATGATCACTGAAAGTTAAATTAAAAAAATTATCTTACATAGATAAATTACACAATAAAAATTTAACATTGTGTCATTATTTAGCTACAGCATTATGTATATTTAAGCAATGTATGCTAAAAAAATTTAAATTTTATTTAAATATCTTAATGTGTTTTTTATGCTTCTAAAATTATGTTCTTCATGAATAGTTTTGCGAGATAATTTATTAATGATAGCATTTACTGAATTGAAGGGGAGTAATTTATTTAATATCGAATTTTTTGATTTAGCAATGCACCCATTCTTTCTTTAATTAGCTATTATAAATTGTTTTAAGAATATTTTATTCTTAAAAGATATTTATTATTTTTAAGAGATACTTGTGTGATAAAATAATGTATAAAATGTTATCTGATCACCGATAAAAAAACTGCCATATCTGCTCGAAAAAATATTAATAAGTTGATGGGTAGTATAAAAGTAAGCTAAATATAATTTTGACAGAAATTTATCAGTGTGTCACATTAATTTATTTAAAATTTCTTTATATTAATCATAATTTGAACTTTTCTGAGACTAACATCCATTCCTAGAACAAAAAAAGTGCGCTTTTGAAAAATTTTCCAAATTTAGGTTTTAGTTCAAAATTATATTTTAACACGAATTTTTAATTAAGAATAAAATTTCCCTTCAATCATTAAAGTAAAAATAATTCAGTTAAAGAGACTATTTTAAGCAATTTTATCCAAAATCTACAGTGTGAGGTTTATCATCTCTATAATATTATCTAGGTATATAAGCTGATTGTGACATCACCCATAGAAATCTGTAAAGTATTCTTTTGATTGGTAAAACTTCAAAAGGATTTCCACTAGTATTAATATAGCTGAAAATGTTTTATATTATTTTATCATGGGATTTGATTTAATAATACTGTTTGTAAATTTGAAAACATGAAATCAATAAAAGTCTTTGACATTGTAATTTGAAGGGATATTTTGAAAAGTTATGAAGAGGCATCTGCATAATAAGTAGTTCAGAAAATTAAAAGAACTTTTTTTCCAAAAAAAATTTGGGCTCTAGAAAGATAAATTATAGAGAAAGTAGAAACAAAAAAATCCTCAAAAGATTGTAAAGATATTGTGTATCATAATTTTAAATGAATAAATCAATTATGTATCAAACATTTCACATACCACAAAGTTACTCATCACGAAGCAATTATCACCACATTCTTCAGAAAATTACTTTAATTTTCAAAAGATAGATGTACCTGTATATAAAAGTAAGAAATACCTGTGTGGCATATTAAATAAGAAGTGGTGCATGCAAAAATATAAAGGCATCTTTTAATAAATTAAATATTTCGTTTAAAAAAAAAAGACTGATGAAGCTACAATTAAAGTTGAATGTACAATAATAAATGATATGTTTGAAAAATTTTTGACAACTGCACATTTTGGTTCAAAGAGAATATTAATTGCAAAAATAAAAAAAGTCATGCTAAAATAAGATTCTTTTAATGAAAATGAATTTAGCATTTGTAAAGTGATAAGCTGTTTATTTGATATTTACCCAAAGCGTATGTTGATCAAAAGTGCTGAGAAGCTTTTCATGAAAATCTCTGACTAGGGTTTTGTAATATATGGGGAAATTATTCTTAAATTGCTTAGTTCTACCTAATTCCTTTTGAATGAATGAATTGAAAATATTACCTTTGATGTCTATTATATCAATGTATTTCCTTAAACAAAGAACTTGTTAAATGAACAGGACAGACACACTTCATTCAAATAACTTGAGTTTTCAAGCAAGTTCAATCAACTTAAATCCAATAAAATTAGCTTTTTACAAGTGCTTCTATGTGTGAAAATTTTTATGAAGTAAATGGTGTATTAGTTTACAATGATTTTTTTCATGACGAAAGAATTGGAATTAATTTATATATTTTGGTACATCTTATGAAATACTATAGATTTAAGGAAAAACTATTCATTTATCTCTCAGAGAAAAGCATATCAAAAAGAAATTTCATAACTTTTTTTTTATTTTTTTTTTTGTTACTTCGGAATAAAAAAATGAAAGTACAAGTTGCATGAGGGTATATTCATGTCTATCTCATGTACACATTGATAAGCATGTTATTATTCATAAAACTTGCTAGAGTGCCTCTGTCATAAATACAAGATGTAAGAAATTTATATGTAATATACAGTATATCTATGAAAATCCTGAAGTCTTTCAGACAAATTGACCATTAAATTGAGGAAATATTCGATTAAAGCCAACTTTAACGAATGATTGTAATGGAAAGGCTCTAATTTGTCTTGTTAGAAAATAATTTAACACTCACAAATATAACTTCCATAATAGTAACTTACGTGACCATATGATGTTCTGATTGATTCGTCGAATTATCATCTGCCTTGAATTATTATTTTAAATAGTCAAAATACATAATCAACAGCATGAAGATAATGTCAGTATATGTCTAGTTTAATGAAAAACAAAAACGAAATGTCTCAAGAACTTGATTATCGTTAGATATAAATGTAAATCTAAGTGTCGATTTGTTCGGAAACATTTGACAATATTCGTATTTTTAGTTCCTTATTTAACTGATTAAAAGATATTTACAGTCGAAAATTACCCTCAAAATTTTAACATTTCTACCACTGCATCCATTACAACCAATGTCTGCATTTGAAGGACAGTAACTATTCTAGCGTCTTCATTTTATTTATGATTTTTCTCAACAAATTGTTTTTGTTCATGTTCTTTCAAATCTTTTTTGACTTTGCAATTTCAATTTTAGCCGATTGCATATTGAAATGTCTATTTATAATAAAATTAATTTCTTTATTATATTTATGAGATTAAAGATATAATTCGTGTAGAATATTCTATCACACACACAAAACTACAAATTTCACACTTAATTTTAATACATCAATTAATTTGCATCAAATTGTTCAAACTAACAAAAAAGAAAACTTTGAAAATATATTTTAATTTTAGCAAGTAACAAGTCTATTCTTGTTAAATAAATCTAAAGATTGTTAACGTTCTTTATAAACACAGACCTTCCAAAAAGGTTATTTAACATTTTAAAAGCACTTTTAAAATCAAATGTGGGTTTATTTTAATGTTGCCACCCGCACTCTAATCTGTAATAATAAATACATATAATAATAAATATATAATTATATAATAATAAATACAAACAAGTATAAAAAGATTAATTATATTTATACGCGTGAATAGTCAAGAATTCTTTTTTAATTAACTTTGTCTTTTGAAGAAAACTAAATACACATACTTTAACGACTAGAGCTCATTAAAAACGTCACTTAAAATGCTCGATGATGGACATATTCCATTTTTTCCCCGCTTCTCTGCCAGCTGGAAAGATATATCTTTCGTTTCAGACGCAGCTATTTTAATCACTAGGGGAGTGAAAAAATACCCTTTTAGCTTATCAGGTGTGCATTAAAAGAAAGTCTTTTTCCAGAAAAAAATCGAAATTCCAAGGAAACGCTACTTTTTTGCACAGATGGTTCCCTCTTGAGTTTTGCGAATCATCGTGCTTCTTGAAGAAGAAATGAAAACTATGCATTTTTGTTTCATTCCGTTCAGAGTTCATTAGTTAATGTACTAAAAATGGCTGCATGAAGTTGATTGGGTTGCAAAATGCGCCAAGAAAGCAACATGTCATAGAAATTGAAAACAATTATAAAAATGTAAGTTTTCACTATAATTTTTTATTGCTTCTTTAATTTCATATATATCATTTCAATTTTATAAGAGACTATTTCTTGTGACATAGATGAAGATTGGTATATTTTAAAATAATGGAAATATAGAATAACTTATTAACTAATTCTGGAAAAGTGCCCACATTAAATGTTTTTCTACAAGTTATGCTAAACACTTAATGTGTGATCAAAATCACACATTAAATGGAAATATTTGCATTCTTTTAGTTTTAAAAATTTACTTGAACTTTATATATATATATATATATATATATATATATATATAAGGCCCAATCGAATTTGTTCTTTACGAAAAATATCATAGAAAAACAAAATGGCAAATGTTATATACATGTATGTGTCTGTTCTTTTTTCCCCCCCCCCCCATTTTGGATTAGAATCCTATATTTATCCGTGTTCCATGTACAAATACATTTATTTTAGGTTATCCTTTCATGGATAGATAGTACTCATAGATAGTTATATTCAGATAGGTGTCAGGAAGTATATATGTGTAGAAAAGAACGCATTCCATTAGACATGAGAAAGTAAAAATACAGCATGCATCTCTAGTTTTTTAACAGCGGGAAAGAAAATGAACTATTGTTCTAAAATGTAAAGTATTAACCACTAAATCACAGACAGTGCAAAAATTTTGATTTCTTTAAATAGAAAGAGAATTTATAAATCATTTTCGTATTAGTTATTAATCTTGATAAACGTTTTCTACAAAAGAAAAATGTTCTGTGAAAGAACAGTGTCCAATGAACCAAATATTAATATAGTCCTTGTTCTTTTTTTTTTCACCGCTTTTTTTTATTAATTTTTTTCAATTCGAGCTGTGTATTTACCAAATTTGACATGATATGATGCTATTTTAAGATGTAAACATTTTATACTTTCTTTCAATTTTGTTATCTTTATTTATTATTTTAAATTGTGAAAAAATACAAATTGCATACTTATAATTAATCTTGCACGAATAAATGCAAATATACCATCAAAAAATTTTCTGTGAATCCAAATTAATCTTAAAAATTAAGCAAATTGAAAACTACCAAAGCTGTATATTATTAAAATAATTACATTAATTATAATTACCTTAAAATAATTACATTATTATTAAAATAATTACATGTTTAGTATAAGTACAACCGTATATTAATCTTATAAAAATGGTGCCATCACATAATTTTTCTGATTTCACCAAATGAACTTGTGTTCTGATTTCATTATTTTGTGATTGCATAGCTTAAACATACAGGTTTAGCGATAATCTTATAAATTATTTAAAATGTTAGTGAATTTTAATAAAACATATTTTTAGTTTATTTTATTATAATTTCGAAACGAACTAATTGCGGAAAGCGGGAATTTTAATGTCGTTACCTTTTGTGTAATAGTTACCTGCAATCATTTAGCTAAAGAATGTTTGTGCTGCTGTATTATCATAATGCTAGCTATCCATTAATTAAATACCAATTAAATTCATTACGAATAAAGTTATTCATTTTAATTTATTCCTTTTTTCCTCAAAAACTGTTCCAATCTTTTAAAATATTAACATTTCAATAAGTTGCGGTATTAGTAAATCCGTGATTCTTGTTTACTGAAATATAAACTTCTGAGAGGAATATTTATATTTAGTTGGTAAATTAGCACTACTCGACTTTAAACTGAATGGAAAATTATTGTCATACATTTTACTATTTCAAAATTAAACAAATATGTGTATTATATTTTTAAAAATTGATAATGAAATTAGTTGAAGGAAATATTATTTACGCTAAATTTGAGTATTTTTCACAGGAAAAAATATATTTTACATGAAATTCATGAACTTAAATCCATTGTTAACAGGAAAAATATTTGAATTTATTGTGGAAATAATATTTCGTTTCATAATTATAAACTTAACTGCTACAAAACGATTTAATAATGCTAGTTCTTGCTAAAAAACGTTTTAATAATGGAGCTTTAGTTTCACAAATGGCTGAGGTTAACTAGAATGTGGTTTGATATTAAAAGAAATCGTCTCTCTTAGAAACGCAAACCAGAACTCTTTTTTTTGATGGGAATAGAATATAACCGCATTTGAATGGCCTGTTGAATGATGGCGTCATTCTCTTGCATAACAATGATAGGCTTAACTCAAATGGCGACGTAAAATTTCATGCTTTGACTTTAGAGTCACCTCCTGTACAGTCCAGATTTGACTCACAGGGATGTTTCTTTCCCCAAAATTGAAGGACCACTTAACAAGAACAAGATTTTCTGCTGATAGAAATAAGTAAAAAGTTGCCAAGACTGGGTAAAGTTGTTTTTTAAATCACTCAGTTAAACAAATTAGTTTAATACTCAAACACGCAATTAAATGGATTTAATGGTAATGTGAAATTTTTAAATTACAAATCTACTTATTTGCGTATTAAAAGTATATCAAATGCACAAATAAAGAGGTTAGAATAATTATAAATTCTTTTAATATATATCTATTTGAAATCATTGGCTATATTTTATGAAATATTGTGCTACATGTGCAATTTCACAGTAGGACTAATAGTTAAGATAAATCTTAACTATTAGGGAAGAAAAATTGAGTGTGAATAAATTATGTGAAGTCATTGCATACTTCGTATTGTCATTACATATTACAAATCCTTTTTTAAATATTGTATGAAATTAGAATATTTCTCTTTCTTTGTAATTTTTTTAAAAATATCATTTATTTTGTTTTACTTTTTTAATATTTAATACAAATGGTATAAATTTACAAGCATTTAAATTTTTGAATGCTTATAAATTTATACCATTGATAAGGATTTTCTAAACCTGATAGAAATGTTAAAATTTTAATTATAAGCTTAAATATTTTTAAAGAAAGATTGTTTATCAACTGTTGTATTATATATTTTATGTTTACATTTATTATATGTGTTTGATATTTCTATTCCAATGTATGAATGTTCTAGAAACTTTCGTGAGAATTTAAATCTTGTAATTTTTGGGAAAATGCATGTTTACTGATTACGTGTTACCACATTTTTAGCATTTTTGCAATGAGAATTATATTAAAAATTATGGAAAATGCCATAGACATCGATTGTAGAAAACATCTTCTGTGATAGATGCATAGATTATGCATACACTTTGTATAGATATCTTGCATTGAGATTGTGTAACTATAGTTATGTCTAAACAAATGGCAGTTCAACTTCAACTAGCTAAACGTATTTAAATTTAGATGTATCTTCATTTTACTATAATTATGGTAGTGACCACTATGAAATAATATATTAACAGATTTATTGGCTATAAATAAATTATTAAGTACATATGGAAATAAAAATAATGGAAATATTTTTGATTTACAAACAATCCTTTATTAATATGGTGTAAGACCACTTTTAACATGTAATGCAGCTAGGATTCACTTAAAAATCGATTCATATGAGTGCTGAATAGTGTTTAGAAGATATTGTATCATTCTTAAGGATACTATGAAAGTTCTGGAAAAGAAACAGGTGGAGGATATCAAGAGATTCTGCATTGAATGTGCTTTAAAATAGACCATAACAGCTTCATTATATTAAGGTCAGGTGACTGCATGACAATGTAGATGTTTAATCTAAATATGATTTTACAAGTCTCGCTGCTTATCCTGGAAAATCCTATCTCCTTCAAGAAACAAAGTTTTCATCATAGAATAAACCTGGCTAGCTAAAATTACTCTATACTTCTCCCCAGTGATCCTCCCTTTCAAGATTCCTATTTGTCCAGCAGAAAGCTACGACATTGCTACCTATATGATGACAGATATACTTCAATACTTGACAGTTGGAAAGCGATAATCAGGATCATATACTTGAACAAGTGTACTCCAAAAATGCAGCCACCCTGTTGTAAGAAAAATCATGAAAGACGATTTGTCAGACCATATTACTTTCTTCCACTTATCAATTGACTTGGTTTAGAGATTGTGACAAGTACACGATGTAGGCATTGACATCAGTGATAAGTAACTTGAGAATTGCTACTTCAGTGTAAATGTTCTGTTTATGAAGATACCTTCTAATTGTATTCATTGGACACTGAAAATCTAGATATTAAATGAGCTCGGTTTTCAATTTTGCTGCGGTTGTTCGCTGTTTTAGACATGATTCAATACCCGCTGGTTTCTTTCACTGAAATTTTCTTCCGTATACTATTTTCCTTTGCCAAGCTTGTAATTTGCCATTGTTTATACGTTGTCCGGACTTTAGACAACATACATTTAGAAACACCTGAAAGTTTGAATATTTTAACAACACTTTTCAGCTAGATTAGCTCCTATAATTTGGTGTCTTTGAAAATCAGAGAAGAAAATTTTACACTTTTGAAAGTAATCCAAGACTTCCAGAACATTTGTAAAGAAATCACATACTATCAGAATGAATGAATATATATATATAGAGAGAGAGAGAGAGAGAGAGAGAGAGTGAGAGAGAGTGGTAGCGTGGCTGAGCGATCTAAGGCGTAGGTTTAAGGCACCAGTCTCCGCGGAGGTGTGAGTTCGAGTCCCACCGCTGCCAAAGAAAAATTTTGGGTAAGCATAGCTCAGCGATTACTTCGCATATATTAGATATATAAGTTCCTAATTATAGAGAAAAACTAGTAACTATTACTATTTTGTTAACCACTTGTATATTTTGTACATCTGATTACAATTTAAGCTCGAAATTCAGCACTTTTTTTTGTGTACAAAATTTACGTATTTTAATAATTACTAAGTTTATGCTTATTATTTTCTCAAGTCTATAGGAAATTTTCTGATTATGATTAGAGAAATAAAATTTGCAATTATTTATTTTGATATATAGTTTAAAAATATATGATTATTGCCATCTCTAAAAGATTAGGGATCCGTGGTGAATTCTTCTATGAAGTATTCCTGAAACAAAAATAATAATAAATATATTAAAATTGTAATTAAATTCTTAAAATAATTTATTTTTATTATTTTTTTTATTTATTTAATTTTGTTTGTTTAATTCTCGGAGGATTCTCAAACTCATCTGCCAACTTCTGACAAGTGTTTTATGAAATTAGACAAATTGCCTTTTCAGCAGAAGTATTGAAACTTTTAATGAAAATAATCTTGAACTTGCCGCCCAATCTGTCTAGTGGTTAGCGTAATTGACTACGTATGGGGAGGACCTGGGTTCGAATCCCGCCTCTTGCATGGATGTATTTTCTCTCTCTGTGTTTCTTGTCCTTTCCCCAGGTGATGGATGAATGTGGTCCGCCCTATAAACGGGTTTGTGGTGGTGTGGCATGGGCGATGCTACTCGTATGAACCTCCGTGACTTGGTTCACAGGTGCCCACCGTGTAACGATAAAAAGAGTAGCAGTTTCCGGCCTTGTTGCGGCAAATGGTCAAATGTTATATACTTGCTCAAGGGTGCCCGCCAATAGAAATAAAAAAAAATAATCCTGAACTCAATTGGAGAATATCGTGGTAAGACGACTATTTGTACATGTAAATTTCTTTTTATTATGTTATAAACTAATTATTATTAGTGGTTAGATACCATAAAGAATCGTTTAATCGGCTCGATCGAATATAGTTGAACAAATCACCAGCTATACGAATACATTTTCGATATCTTAAGCTAACATTGCATGTTTAAAAATATTGAATTTGCTTGTATTCTTTGTGTATATTTTATTTATCAAGTGACTAAAGTATCAAAACTAATGTGAAGTTTTTTTGAACAAACTAATAGTTTTTAACATTTATTTTTCTACCTTGATTCACAATCCAATAAGTGAAGAAAATTCATATTTGCCGAATGTATAACATAAAAAAAAATTACATTTGATTGAGGCCATTTTTAAATGCGACGTTAATTATATATTTCATTTTCAGGAAATATCGTGAAAATAAAGTTTTATAAGACCTAACTTGTATTTTACGCTATCATTTACGATGCAAACACTAAAAGACGTTGTTGTACCAGCATGCTTACCTGTACCCAGCTCTGAGCTTGGCTCTGCCATTAAGTAGCCGGATGGGAATTTTCATAATTTAAAAGTAGGTATCAAGCAGAAGACCCCAATACTTAACCTACCACCCCTAGTGGTATCATTTCACTTGGAGGACATTGCGACTACAACCTATTTAATGTATCCCAATCACCATTAATTAATACGATGGATCTTTTATTAGGTTTAAATTAAACTCACTATAATCTCCGATAACGAAAAAAACAGCTTAATCAATCATGCTACCGCGGCCTAGTTAAAATGTACAAAAAAAAGAAATCATTCATAGTAATTAATAATAAATGGTTTCTTCTTTTACTGTTTTGTGCATGAAAGAAAATGTTAAATAAGGCCAAAGTGCTGTTTGACAAGCTTTACCGAGTTTGGAGTTTTAAGACTATAAAGAATGTCTTGTGGTTGTGATGCGACTTCGTAAGGAGTGGTAATAATAGCGTTAAAGAAACTTTCTCTGAAGTTAGTTGTGTTTGCTGACAGTTTTTACATAAAATATATAATCTGGAGTGATTTTCGAGAGCAATCTCTCCTCATTTTTTTTCCTTGGTGGCCTTTGTTGTCAATGTCTTTGGCTTTATATAATCTTCACTAACTTGGACACGACAAAAACCACTCTCCTCATTCCTTTAAAGTGGCCAGTACGAAGACTTAGTATTTCAGACAAGAGGCCCTTGAGACAGTTGAATTCTGAGAACTATGATTTTTCTAAAATTTTTAACAAATATTTTTTGTTTAGCAACCCACGTTTGCTTTTTTCCAGTGGAAGGCTATTCTAATTTTGGTTAAAAATAATTAATCGAAATAAGTTTTCGTCATTGTCATGGACCATTTCTAATGTCAGGAGATTTCGCAGTTTACTAAAATGTTATCCTAAAAATATTTGGAGATATCACTAAGTAATTTTGGATCATCAACAAGTAATAAAATCGAAACCACAACTAGTATTTTTTATTCGTACTACTTATCATGCCTAATAAACGAATGCACACATTCTTATCAATATTATAAACTTCGAATATGTATAAGTTAAGTTTTTTTTTCGCTAAATAAGATGGAAATTTTATTAACTGGAATATTAAGGCCCAATAAGTTTTTATAAAAGTGCAGAAGTTAACTTACTTTAATATTCAATACTGAAATGTTTTCCAGGTGTGTGAAAGATAGGAAAGGAGATAATTTTGTAAATTAAGAGATTTTAGACTAGAATTTAATCAATGTTTTTAATCTTTCTATTATATATACATATATACTGGTCAAAACAATTAAAGGATATTGTAAGTTTTATATGAAATAAAGACATAAGCGAAATTTTTTTTCCCCGAAAATGGAAGAAGAAAATCCCAAATGAAAATTTTTCTGATTTTCAAACTGTGGAGTATGCTAATTCTGAGTTCGACGTCAAAAAAGTCGCCTCAGCGGCAGTGAATGAAATTTGGCTTTCAACTGAATGAAAGACAATGAAGACAAGGATGATCGGCATTCAGTGACTGCTTTGTTTCGATGAGTACGATGTCTCAGTGAAGTCATTTGACCGATTCAGAAGCTTGGAGAGTTGTCGGTAGGTTAGAAGGAGGTCAAATTCAAGCCGAAGTAGCTCAAGTCATTGGAATATCACAAAGTGTGATTTCCAAGATCTGGAACCGTTTTTTGTAGACTGGAAGTACAAGCCGAAGATCAGGGAAAGGTCGCAGACGGGCAACAACGCCTAATGAAGATCGTTATTGAGTGTTAACGGCTCGGAGACACCGAAATATGAACGCTACTCTTCTCCAACAACACCTTCGCTCGGTTACTGACACCACGGTTTCAACTAAAACGGTCCGAAACCAGCTGCATGGTGTAGGTCTGTATGCTTGCCGACCGATGGTTAAACTAACTAACATCAAGACATCGTCGCGACCGCAGTGAGTGGGCAACAGAGCATGTGAACTGGAAGAGAAATGAATGGAGCAACGTTCTTTTTTCTGACGAGTCCCGTTTTTCTGTTCATTCTGCACGAAAGTATCAGATTTGGTAGTGGGGGAGTGTTGATGTATGGTGGTATCTCCATTGACGGGCGCACAGACCTCTATATCATTCGAAATGGACCTCTGACTAGTCACCGATATAGGGATGAGATCCTCAGACCTATTGTAGTCCCTTACGCTGCAGCAATCGGAGATGACTTCATTTTAATAGAAGATAACTGCAGGCCACATCGTGCTAACCTGGTGGAAGATTTCCTTTTCGAGGAAGGAATCGTACGAATGGAATGACCAGCATGTTCTCCTGACATGAATCCAATAGAGCACGTTTGAGATGCTCTAGGAAGACGAGTTGCTGCCCACCAACCACCCCCACAAACTCTCCAAGTCTCCTGGTGAGACAGCGCTCTCCCTTAGTGAAGAACGCTGCCTTACCAGTTGTCAGATCAATCCCCAACAATGAGATAGAGGTGGGTTAAATACTAAACACCAATTCTATGCAATTATCATTACTATAAAGTTTTTTTTCAGCTGTTATATTTTACTTATTTTCCTTTAATCATCTCTAACTCTAGTCAATATTTTAGCTGAACTCATAGCTATACATGCATAATACATCCCATTTACACATAGAATTTCAGTAAAATATTAAATTTAAGCAGCCAATCTTTTTCATACAAATTAAGAAAAATTCAAGTTTTTCAATCTTATAGAAAAATCATGGTTTGGTTTATTTGTTTCTCAACGATAATTTTTTGTATGCATGGATTAATTAGACGTTGATCCAAATTGAAGCGAATTCCGAACCACTAGAAACAACTAACCCCAATTAGGAATCGAGTTCACAAAGTGGTAAAATCGAAGCCTATAGCGTCAACCATTATCTGCTAGCTTAGCTCCAAATCTGCAAGGTACGAATTTATGCGATTCTGTGTAAGAAATAGTTGTCATTTTCTTTTAACCAATTATTTAATTATGATGTGCGCCATTTTTTACCTAAGAAAAGAAGGATCATTATTCTTAATGTTTGAAGATAAAAATAAAACATAATTTTATTTAAATTAAAATTTCTAATATTTGGTGAAGTAAGCAAAATTATGATTGATTCACCTTTATGTGTACATGTAATAACATTTTGCATCGAATAAGTAAATATATTCTTCAATTATTTTTAATGACACATGTCGTTTATGGTTTCTAAGGCCAATTTCAAGGTTTAGAATCAAAAACAAAACATGAAGATTAATGAAATATTACATGGCGTGACATAATAAGACTAAAAGGAGGCAATTGTTTCTTCTCCATTATACGGCCAAAAAATATTATAAATTGCCGACATTGGCATTATTACAATCACAAAAAGTGACCGTTTCAGAAAAATCTGGAGGGAAAAAAATGAAGAAGCTTCGTTAATTATTCGACATGGAAGGCAGGAGAGCGCGACAAGCGAGACTGAAAGATGTGTGATGTTTCTATGGAAACAACGGTAGTAAAACTTTACCGCTTGAGTTATCCAAAGAATCGTTTGGCACAATAAACTCATCCACTAATAAAGCTGCTCGCCAGACAATTTACTGTATTCGCAACCGTTTCGCACCTTAAGGCGGAAACGATGTTTAGATTTGGACGCTATGCAAATGGAAAATTCTATACGACCGAATAGCACTGGAACTCTAAATCAGGTAATAAAAATGTTCTATTAATTTTCTAAGAAAATATTAAACATTGTACTATATATTTAATTGCCAAACTAAAAAATGGATGCTTCCAGATTTTGGAAGTAATCAATAAATTAAGAATTTCAAAAAATATTCCTAACTTGGTCTTAAAAATGGTCACTTTTTTAAGAATTATGTTCCATAATTTCTGTATAATTTCGAAGGTATTATTTTGCCTTATTTTATTATTTCTGATTTTAATTATTATATTCTATTTTTTAATGAAATTCTATAATTTTCCTGACACTCTTATTGTTAAATTAATTAACATTTTGCAAAATTACAAAAGAGGGTAAATATATAAGTACATTTTTAAAATCCATTATCTATTTATAAATTTATATTTATTATGTTTCATTAAAATTTGCATAGGAAAGTTTGAATTCGGATTAAATAAGTATAATTTACTATGAAGCTATATTTACCTCTGTTGAAATAAAACTTTACTATGAATCGCCATCATGTTTTTAAATTTCGTTTAAATCTAGCTATAAAATTAAAGTTTTATCTGATTTTAAAGTGTATTTTGATTATGATTATATAAATTTGTCTCTAGTCTTGCAATTATAATTTTATAACCCTACATTTAAATTCTACGAATAATTTGGGATATTCTTGTTATAGTTTATCTATTTTAACTCTCATATTAAAATTCGAACGTTATAATATATAAGAACATAATATTGATTTAGTTTTGTATTGAAAAGAAGTGCTAAACAGTCAAATTGAGTTTTAGATCTATAGATTCTTAAAGGAAATGGATTTTATCTATAAAATGTTGGAGAATTAACAAAAATAACTCTTATTTAATGCCATTTTACAAAATTAGGCAGAGGCATAATAATCCACGATATACAAATAAGAATTTTAATCTCACATTTAATGTTTTAAATTTTTTTATTTCTAATGGCGGGCACCTTTGAGCAAGTACCTACGTACATTAGCCGCAACAAGGCCGGAAACTGCTATTCATTTTATCGTTACCCGGTGGGCACCTGTGAACCAAGTCACTGAGGTACGAGTAGCATCGCCCACGCCACACTACCACAAACCCGTTTAAAGGGCGGGCCACATTCATCCATCATCTGAGGAAAGGACAAGAAACACAAAGAGAGAAAGAGAAAGTACATCCATGCCCGAGCCGGGATTCGAACCCAGGTCCTCCCCATCCGTAGTCCGTTACGCTAACCACTAAACAGGTTGGGCGGCCTGTTTTAAAATATTGTATTTTTGAAATTATTCTGCAAGGCTGTTCATTAATCTTTTTAAATTAATTAAGTATATTTATTAAATAATACAGCATATGATCTAAGAATCTTTCACATTTTAAAATATTGATAAATTTTAAAAATTTAATTTTTCACAATATATTAATTTAGAGAAATTTGATTGGGAAGAGAAGTAAGATATAGATTATCAGAGCTTAAACAAACATAAAGCAATATGGACAAAATGGAGTATGACCGTTTATCAAAGGGAAAACTCTTAAATAATTACTAAAGTGTTAAACTTGTGGACTTCATAAAAACTCAATATGCACTTACTGAGCTTAATCCGAGTTTTCAATTCTGTTCAGTAAGTCGCGCCAAAAGTAATTCAAACTAACTCCATCACCTCAGCAAGACCAGAAGCTGTTTTAAGGGGCTTATATATGTGAATTTACAATAAAATGATCTATTGCAATTTGCTTTTTACTACACTGCTTTAACTATAATTAGAAATAGAACAATGTAATAGTCATTGAAACAGTCTAATTAAAGTGACAATTCAATCTCACAAAGTTATTCAAAAATATCTAGTTAGGTTAATCATTCGTGATTAATGTTTGAATTTTGAGAAAAATGAGTAAATAAATATATATTGATGAGAGACTTAATGTATGAAAAGTTATATATTTGTATTATTATAATATATAACAGGACCAATAGAAGAATTTTTCAATATTATGTAGTGAATCATAAAATACGATTTTCAAATATTGTATAAAAGATTGTATACTAAAAAGAAGATTAAAAAGACTTAATTTTGCAAAATATTTTACCGTTAATTGAAAAATATTTTTCATTTATTAAATATTCAATAATTTTTAAACTCTGAAAATCTTAACACAACTCAAAAAGGATATGCATTGCTATTAAGTAAAGTTTACTTTAATCCTTGATTTTTTAACTATTTTTTAACGCCAAGATAGGCCCCAAAATAATAACAAAATGGCAATCCTAATACCACATTAGCTAAAGCGTTAAAAATACCAGGGTTACCAGAAATTAAATTTTATCACTAATAATTATCGAAATATTTCGCGAAACCAAAGGGAACTCTAATCTATACTTTATCCTTGTTATTGAATTATATAATATAATATTATCATTATATTACTTGTTTATCCTTGTTAATAAATAATAAATGTAATAAAACATACATTTATTAGAAAGTGTGTATATTACATACCAACTTTTAGCTTATTCATTTCATTATTATTAGATGGCGCAATATATTAAATAGCTTCTTGATAGAACTACGCATAGAAGATTGAGAAGTATATAGCTGTGAAAGTTTATATAATTATAATTAGGTTATAACAATATATTTACTGTCTGTTTCTGCAGATATATTAAATACAGTCAATTCTCTTGTAATTTTGAGAGTTTGACATCTGAGTTAGCACCCTCCCCTCTGCATTTGGCAATATCGGCAAGCGAGCATTATAGAACTTTTTACGTATATAGATTTTTCCCCCATTAAAGCCTTCTGCTAAGTCAAGCATAGAATCAACATTTTTCTTGAGTATAAAAGTAACGCTTTTCTTTACCCTGTTATCAAGGCCACATTCTTTAATAAATGCAGTTTATTTTTTGAATTGAAAACTTTTAAGAGTTTTTGTGAAAAGTCAATCTATGAAAACAAAAATACAAAAACGCAAGAAAGGTATTCAACAAAGATAAAAATTACAACTTACATCCATAAAGTATATACAGATTTATCTGAAGAACAATCATCAAAACCACCAAACTTCGATTTTTGCTAGTGGATATTTGTAATCCCTACTTTGTGTTGTCCCTCTTTGGACGCTCTTAAAATATTCCATTTGATCCATGTACTATTTTATGCAATCAATCGCATCCTTCCTTACAGTAGTCACATTGCCTAAAATCATGAATTGATTTAGCGAATATACATTAAGACATATTGAATTGATTTAGCAAATAATTGAATATTTCTTTTCAAATTTATTTTTGGAACTAATTGTTCTATATATGGGTTTTTAAACATATTTTTGAATCTTACAGTACCTACATTTCCAAATGCACTTTAAACCTCAAAGCTTTGTTGAATTTCTTTCGTGTTTGAATATTAACCATAAAACGTACTATAGTACGTTTTATGACTTTTTAGTATACTAATTAACAGCAATATCTTCATATTTTTTTCTTTCTAAATTTGAAATAATGATGCCTGATTAGTTAGGGTGTTCGTTTTTATTAACGGAAGGTAGTGGGCTCGTATCCGTACTCAACCGAAGATTCGTCGTGTTCGCTAATGCCATTAAATATTTCCTAGTCCATATATTTTCCATGTGCAATGATACCCCTGGGAATATTAGATAATGAGATTTAGATAGTTTTCTGTTTGATCTCTGCTTCCAAATTACGAAGAGGCACCTACTTTAGACATCCAAGATGGTATCCCACAAGTTGCTTTATTAAACAAAAGCCATTACTTCCTTTCTGTAGTGCTGAAAATGTGGTTATTCTCTCTTACATTCTATTGGCATGTCGATGATATCTTAACACTAAAGCAATTTTATTTGTATTTAGTGTTCTACACTGAATATTCATTTGATGGTCATCCGCAAGAATCATATACCAGAATTTTTAAGATTTTTTTTTAATTGCATCGAGAAACTATATAGTAACAAATTTAGAAAAAACTTTAGTTTATTTAAATTCTGAAAATTAAGCTAGCAAACCTTCTTAGGAACTTCTTTTTGTCAAGTATCTGCATCCATTTCCTGTCAATATCAGTTCAACCTGTAAACAGTAGATTTTTTAAGTACCTTGGATATGATGAATAATTGAAAATTGAGGCTGCAGATGGCTTTGACATTGCGAAGTGGTTGTTGGGAATTTTAAGTCCATAGTATCTATTTGCATCCGAGAAGACGTTTCATAGCTAGTGGACCGTATTCATGTCTTAAGAGAGGAAACCTGGAAAACTCGCAAGCACTCACCCCAACAGCCGTACATGTAGATGGCTTAGTTTTCACCCTCATTACTTTTTTACATACTTCGGCTAATGTTGGAACAAGCATTTTAAAGTGAACCACAAAAAAATTGCTAATGGCTAATCTATTGTAGCCATTAGCAAATGGCTACGACAGAAGTGGAAAATAAAGCTATTAGTTGTTGATGGTTGTCACTCCATGGTCATGTTTTGTACACAAGGGCTAGACGAGGACCAACAGTCCATTACCTGTTGAACTGAAAGCTAGATAATTATATTTAGCTACCATTTTGGCTTTTAGAGAACAGAGTTTATTTAATAAAAGTTTTAATTATTTTGATAATAATTTAAACTTACTGATAATCATTACAAAATAAAATATGTAATTATCAATAGCGAAATATGCTCTTGCTTGGCTATCAATTTTTTTTATTATTCTAAAATGTTTACTGTATGGATATTCTGAATCCATACACACACAGTAAACATTTTATCAATCAATCTTTTCATAATGAAACTTGGTAACAAGATTCTTGAAGTTGGGAAATTAATATTAATATTTTTTCTTGCCTAGATATTAAACTAACAAATAATTAAGAAATAATTAAGTTCACGCATTCTAATTAGAATACATATTTTTGTAGCCCTTCGGTATAATATTACAAATCCCAGTTTTGTAATATTATAATGACTTGACTATAAATTTGGAGAGAGAGAATGATGCCAATGTGGAAATACCGTAATTTCGAAAGTACATTTAATGCTTATATTACCTTTTTTTTCGAGTGAAAATTTAAACATATATTTCTTAAATATATCATAATTGCTGGAGATTTGGAAGACCAAATATTTAGTTTTAAATTTGAATGAATTAAACATTCAAGAAGTTTAAAATTCGGAAACTTTTCACAGATTAGAGCCGTGTTTCCAAAAACGCGTCAGTTAGGTAATGAAAGTATTTTAAAATTCAAATGTAGTTGCTTGTAAACTGTATACATTTTTCTAATTTCTCCAATAGCAACAATTGATGAAAATAGTGTAAGCTTGTTTCAAGATAAAAACATGAAGATTATATGTTCTGCCTGATTTATAATTTTAACAGTTTCATTATAAATATTCTGTTTTGTATTATACCATACATTTTTCATAATGAAGGGTTTCAAATGCAATAATATATTATATTAAAAATAATTTTTGTCATGATTTGATCAGTAATACCAAAAAGATTGTGACTTTCTTTAAAACAAAATATAACTTAAATTTGATTCTTAAAAAATTATAAAATGCATGAAGGATGTATGCCTGGAAGAAAAGTGTAACATAGGTCTTCACTAATATTAAGATTAAATATTAAAAGATTTTTTTAAAGATAAAGAACTTTGCTTAGTAACCGAGAAAATTTTGTAACGATAATTTTGTACATTTTGTAATTTTGTAACAATTGTTGCAATCGTAATAATTGATTGAATATTTCCTTTCAAATATACTTATTCAATTCATTTTAAGGAAATAGTTGTATGATTTGTGATATGTTCTCAAGTCCATTATGATTTTAGAACCAATTTATAATATAAGACAGGTTTCAAGAACTAATAGAAGTTAATATTGTTGTTGTCACTAAAAGAAATGTTATGTAGTATTTTTTTATTTTATTAAATTAGCTCTTTTATATAAGTGTTCCATTTGGCATTTTTTGGTGGAATTTTACATTTTTGAAATAGTGTTTAAAACGCTAAGTTTTTTTTATTCATTTAATAATTGTTTTTGTGATTTTAAATACTATATGAAGAAGTATTTTAAGATAATATATGAGAAAGTATGTTAAGAAATAATTCAAGAGCTCTGAAATATATAAAATTTTATAATGAACATTTTTAAATTAAAGATGGAATGTTGAATATATACCCAAGTAATAGTTTATTGTAAAGATCCAACAGAATATGGAAATTTCAGTGTGAGTTTTCCGGTTCACTCAGCTCCTTTAAACAGAATAAAGGAAAATGTAAACACCAGATGTGAACAATAATAGTAGAGCGAAAAAATATAGTTAAATGGTAAAAGACACGTGTGAGTCTCGTATTGCGCCTTGTGCGAAAAATTCTCAGAAAATTCTTTGGTGAGTTTTCCAAAGCTGAAAAATTATGTAAAAATACTGTATAAATTCAATGTAAATTATAATTTTTTTTAGAAACCACAATTTTCCACTAGTAATTGAAGAATGATGTTACTTCTTAAGTTTAATATGAAATCTTGATAAAATTAATTATTATATGGCTAATTGTGTTTTCCTCTTTTTTAGTGCTGCTACCTATGATATTTAATTAAATAGTTTAATAACACGAGAAACACTTGATTTTTAACTATTTTTACAAAAATTAACATTGTTTGTAACTTATACTTTCTAATAAATTAATCTAGTATTCTTTGTGCCTTCTATTTTGCTAAAAATATATAAAAAGCATAAAAATACTAATTATTATTTATTATTTGTAATTATTATAAAATTATAATTTGGATTTACCAAAAAAATGCAGAATAGTTCTGAACAATTTTTTAAAATTTTTTTTAGGGATTTTTTTTAGCCGCTTCTTTTGTTCATTCATATATATTGTATATTTCAAATTTATACTTAAAATTGAAAATATATGTGAGCTTGGCATAAGATGATTTTACATTTTATTTTACATTTTATTTTTTAAAATATTTAGTATGATAGAAAAAAGATTATTAATTCTTTGATTAATGTATTTTATCACCAGTAGAGCAAAAAGATAATAAAGTAACACAGATTCGAAAAATAGTATTTTATAATCAGTACTAAAGAATCAAATTGAAAGCCATGATTAGCGCTGTGGTCTTCAGCTCAATAGTTCGTGGGTCCGAGTCCCGCATCGGGATACTGTTTGAAATTTTCGGAATCCACTTTAAACTGTAGGTTTTGATTCAGTTAACCATAAAGTGTTAAAAGTGATTGTAGAGAGACAACCAACCCGCATCAAATAGCTTATTTTTAACAAAAGATTGTAACCTAATAGCTGAAATAAAAGAATAATCTTGTGAAAATAGAATAAAAAATATTTTTTCGCAGACATACGTATGCGCTAAGCAATATTTTTTGAGTTTAATTAATATTGTATGAATTAAATGCTAAATTTTCATATCTTTGGTAAAGTAGAAACGCACGCAAAACTGGCAAATAAATATTTTTGGAAGTAATTTAATTTTTTTTGTGCGAAATGTTCTTGCTTAAAATGTCATCATCTATCGTTGAATCTCTCTCTCTTTTTATGTCTGCATTGTTGAAAATTTTACTGTTTACCAATTAAATTAATGAAGCTGATAATTGGAATCGCATAATTGAATTGGATTTTTATATCATTTTTATTAAGTTGTCAAATTCAACTCAAGATTTGGCATGGTACCAACAATTTTCCCCAACTTCATATTTTTTTGATAAACTACAAACTATAAAATTATGGGTTGGTGACCGAATGGCTAGAGCTCTTGTTACAGTTCACTAGTTTGTGAGTTCAAATCCCACTTTGTATTTAGATATTTATAATGGTTCAGAATCCTCTTTAAACTATAGGTCCTGATCTAGTCTAATTAGTCCTCGTGTGCAGAAAATGACTGAGTGACAAATTATTTGCTTAAAATTAATTTAATGTAATTGATTTTTTTATGACTTTCCCGAGGGGATTCAAATTCTCTATTCATTCCAACAAGTTCTTTTATTTTAACATCATAAAATTTATTATTCTATTAAATAATTTCGTTATTACAAAAGATTAATAAATTAATAAATATTTTGAATATTTTATTGTAAATTTCATCAAAACATTTCATTCATTTGTTATATATAAGAGAGAATCATAATAATATAATCATAATTATATTGGGGTTCACAAAGATTCACGCATAATAAGGTTATAAATTTTGTTGTATTAGTTTACAAAAAGTAATGAGACTGCCTGCTGCCAGATGAGACTTTAATCACTTAATGAAAGCTGGATTTATGTGATGATCGTTTTCTAAAAAACCATCAACCACGTCCTGGATTGCTCACTCAAAAAGCAAAATGGGACTACTAACGAACGGGGTTTCCAACCATTTAATTGTCGCAAATGTGAAGTCGTTAGACCTTTTTCTGTTCCCATAGCTCAAAGAAACCTTGAAAAATAACTGTTTCTAAGATGTTTCTAGTATGCTACAGCCACAGTGATCGTAGATGAAGCCACGCATGTGTTTTCTAGATCTTAGATGAGATCACATACGTGGCCTCATCTAAGATCATTGTGAAAGTCAGTCTTTCTATCTTTGCAGAATGGGAATCACGATGGTAGTGGCAAATAGACTTCTAAGCAGACTATTTTTAAGAATTTAAATAATGTGTATTGATCCGATTATTAATTTTTTTAGCGGACATTAAAGTCTCATTACTTTATGGAGAAACCCTCTATGTTTCTAAACAATTAAATTATTTCAAACTGAACACTGATATATACAAATATAGCATAATTCCAAAAAAGTGTGACCCATGTAATGTGTATTTCTCATGCCAAGCTGATAGCCGAATAGTTAGCACTCTAGCTTTTGGATTACACAGTTTGTGATAACCCAAAAGCTCCTTCTCCTTTGGGATTTCTATGGATTCTTTCTTATCCAGGATGTTTGTAATCGTTCGGAAATTACAGTAAACTGTAGATCTCAGTGAAATCATTCTTCGTAGGCAATATTCATTCAAGAATATTAAATGTGCATGAAAAAAATTATGTATTAGTGGTGTCTTGTTGTCTTTGATACTCTGAAAAAATTCATTATTACCATATAAAAACTATTTTATATGGTTGTGAAAATCCTTTACTCTGGTCATTAATTTAGTTTGACTTTTAAAAAATTCCAAAATTTAACTAGATTATATATTTAGATGGTACTTAAAATTATACATGAATGATTATAAAATAAAATAAAAATAAAATCTTATATTTTAAAATATATTGGCAGCCTACGATTATTTTTATTAGTTTTATTAAACATAGGTAACATTTGTTTACAATGTTGAAGATTGAAGGGAAACAAAACGAAGAAATATTTAATAATCCAAAATACTTTAAGTAAGTGATTTATTAATGGTTAAGAAAAATGACCGTAAATGAAATAATTAAACTTCTACATTCCATAAAATTAAAATAAATGTATAATATTAACCATCAAAAGACATCGATAGTAAAAAATGGAAATTATTGATAGATTTTATTTCACTGGAATAAGTATAGAGAAGATATTCATTGTGAAGATCTAAAGAAATTGGTCTCTATTGGCATCATTATCGGAAGTTAGTGAGTCCGAATCCCGGATTAATCGAAGATCCTTTATGTTGACTAAAGGCAAGTGGGATGGCGTTAAATATGTCGTGGTTTCCTAGGGAAGAGATATCAATGGAGCTATCCTATCAAATATTCGGGGATCCTTCTGCTTGGTCCCTGTTTCTAAATTATGAAGATTCCCACCCGGTTGCTTCAATCCAAATGATAGAATCCAATTTAAGGTTACGTATAGGAAAGAATGCTGGGCAAGAACAACAAACTGTTCACTAAAGTTTCAATTTATATTCTAGTCTGCCACAGGAAAGGCATTGGTAAAATATGTTGACATTACTTTGCACGATATAATCTGATAATGTATTCTTATTTCTATTCTAGATAATAGTAATTTAATTTCCATCAGTACTTAAGGTAATTCAAAATGAATTTTTAATACTTGAAGCTTTATAGAATTCTTATTTCAGATCATGCTCTACATACCCTACTCTGAACATTGACCCCGGTAGAAACATAACCTAGAAATTTTATTCGAATGTATTGTTTCTTACTCTAATGTAATATTTTGCACGTAAAGATTTGGATATGATCAAAGTTTATGGTTTATGATGAGTTTTGAACGGCTATAAACATCAACGCCCATGATGGGAGTCGAACTATTGAATTGAATGCAAGTGAGTAACTGTTCAGATACAGAGTTGTTGTTCTATAAAGAGATGCATTCTTACTTCAAAAGGAAATTATTATTTATGTAGATATTTATGAAAGATTTATTAGCAAACGACCAGAAAAGTTTTAAATTATTTTGGATTCCAACTTCATCATCATAAATAATCATCCAAAATAGGTTATTTAAGTATTTATATTCTACGAACTTTTTATTTCGATATTTCTGAAATCTTATTAATATTTCTTCCCCTCTTAGACAGTACTTTATATCGATTCAACAAAAAGGATTGTATTATTTTTAAGAAATAATTATTGAATATAATTTAAATTTTCAAACACAAATTTTTGATTGTAAGAACAGAAAATCTTCAGTATAATTTATTACAACCAAACCCAATGAATCTTAATTGAGCTTCTTAGAGGAATACGTATAAAAGATTTTATAATAGTTCTAAAATTACTTAATATTTATTTATTGCTAAGATATAGTTAAGTTTTTAAAAATACATTATAGAAATTTTTAGGACAGCTCGAAGTATACTATTGAAAGAATTCACATGTATTCTGTTGTTAAAATATACTGTTGAAAGAAAAACAAATGAATTTAGGAATATCAAAAATAACTTTAATTTAATAATAATTATTTTTTCTCTAATTTAATAAGATATTTATTCCAGAAATGTTTTAGTTTTGCAAAATTATCATTTCGCGTAATAATAATGAAGTTATTAATGCTTATTATTCAAAAGTGTTTACAATAAATATTTTATAATACATCTTTTATGAAAGATATTTATATTTTAAGTATTAAGTAAAAATAAGCCGATTGTTTGTTTTATTTACTCTGTTATTGTAACCGTGGAGACAATTCGGAAGTTCGTTTACAGAAAACTTGACACCGTCAGCTAAGTTAATATTTTTCTTACATTCAGTTAATCTGAGCCTATATCAAGTACAATTATCAATAGGATTTGAACAGTGTTAGTTAGTGTAAGTGCATTTGTTATCTTAAATTGTAATCTTAAACTCTATTTTAATCATTCTGATTTAAGAAATATTTTATATTCAAATCAAGAAGCCTACTAATTTCTAACAGGAATTCCTTTAACTTAAAACTTTTAACAAAATTACTCATTAAAGTCAATCCTATATTGTCCTTTAATTTACTTTGATCTAGACTGGAGTAATAGTATAACACTATTAAATAAAGCTTCTTGCATTTCTTTATACACCTCTATTATACATGCTTTTCTTTTTATGCTTCTTTTTATATTTTTTTTTCTTCATGTATTTCTTTATGCATACCATAAAATGTTTTAGTATTATTCTATGTTAAAAATGTTCAAAATCATCTTAGTTTGTTAGGATTTGTTATACTGTTAGTGAATGAAAATAATTTAGGTCTAAAATTGTGATATATATACACTTGAAAACGTTTGTTGAATGAAAGAAGTAGGTGCAAAGAATTGTATTTGCATATCATTGTATTTTTTCAATAAATTTAAATTGTACAATTGATATTGCAGTCGTATGATAGTTTTTCATTTTCTGAAGTTTCAGACTATTTCTCAGTTAAGAACTTTTAATTCTGAACAAATGCAGTATGAATGTCTCTTTATTTAGATATTCAAAAGCTTTTGGGAAATCTATTTTTATCCGCAAGTTTAAAACTTGGTGATTATCTGAAATCCCCAGGTTACCTCAATATTCCTATCATGCATTTCATATTACCATTGAGTGTCGTGTTGCTCATTTAATATTCTGTTATTTCCCAGTACTGAAGGTGTGTATTAGAATTATTCAAATAGTTTCTGATTTCAAATGTTAGAACCAATTCAGACATAGAATAAAAATATCTTTTTTGTGAGTACAGAAATCGTTATGTTAAAAATTAACGTTTCTCTTATGATATTCAGGTCAAAATATAAGAAAAATATATAGCATTTTCTGTTTATATTGTATAATTTTCTGCTTCAGAATATTTTTTTTCAATAAATTGGATTACTATTTTACTTATAGGACTTTTGAATGCAAACTTATCTATAAGAACGCTGCAACAATGGTTAACTGTTTGAATAATATTTACATTTAGCTGTTATACATTATTTTGCATTATTATGCATAATATTATATATTTTTTAAAATACTAGTTAGGATATGAATGGTTATTTTGAAAGAAAGAACAAAATTAATGTAACGATTTGAACAAATATTGAAAATTCAAATCAATCATTGTTGATCGTTTGGAGATGCATGTTATGTTTACTGTACATAAACATATTTCGAATTTCCTCCCTCGTGAATCTTGAATATAATCCATTAACTGTGAAAAGTCTTCATAAAAAACAAAAAGTTTCGAAAAATTGATTGGTTTACACACTACTTGTTATCACGTATGGGTTCAACATGACCTACAAGTATAATCACGTCCTCATAAGTGGAATTTTCTATGTTTAGTACCTGCTACTGTTACCATTTGGATAGGTATGTTTTATTTCTATTTTCTGAATGCATATCAGTCAAGGTGGTTACTTAGAAGTTTTTCAGGTTTTCTACTTTGCATCATGGAAATATAACCCAGTGGTAATTGAAAGTCTTTCAAGGAAATAAT
>JAPDSC010067051.1:0-11496 GCA_026290005.1 Latrodectus geometricus
CATTTTGTTATTTGCAATGATTAAAAAAGGATATTTTACTTCATCCAACGATTATACAAGTTGTAATGCAAAATGATGAATCTACAATATATTCACTTGTTTGATATTTTGAATACTTGAAAAATGCATGGAAAGTAGTGTTAGCTCAATTCCAATGTGAATAAATTGTTTCGATAATTATAACAATATTGCTTTGAAATATTGACCTTTAAATTTAGTAGAAAATTCAACAATTATTAGGAGGCTTACAAAACATACTATGTCTTATAAATTATAAACTTTTCATAAATTACAATAACACATTGAAATCTTAGCAAAAATCATAATCTATTATTATTTATTTATCTCTATAATTAATAAAAAAATTAACAATTGTATGAACGTTTTAGAGATTTTCTTAGTTAATCATAAAGATATAATAATCAGACAACATGACTATGTATGAATGTATGCTATAGAGATTATATAAGTCTTTCTCATTTTTAGAGTAGTTTTTAATATAAGATTATAATGAGAAGCATCATTATACAAATTTTTAAAATAGAAAATTGACTGATCAGCTTGCCTATAAATCTGAGTCAGTTATATTAAAATTAAAAAAGAAACATTTCCAAGTATTAAAGCACAGAAAATATTATTATCTTTCAGTTAAATATATCATTATATTTATTTTCCACTAAAAATTTGAATACATATTTTTTAACAAAGAAAAGCTCATTTGAGTAAAACATCAATAGTGCAAAATGTTAATAGAAAAGGTAAGGAAAATCATCAATAAATATGCTAGTTTAATGAGTTTGAAATCATTTGAATAATTTTTTTTAATACTAAGTAACATTACATATTTCATCATATTCGTAAAGGCTTTGATGTAATTAGTTTCTATTTTTTCAAGTTACTAAAGTTTTCTTTATTTAGTATTTAATTTTAATGTCAGTCATGCTAGATTGGATTCTGCACAAGTATTGATTCGAAATGCTTACAACAAACGCACTATATTACTATTGTGCAGCTATGTAGCTCATAATAGCTTAAATCATGTAGCTTATGTAGCTTAAAAATTAATTTTATATACTTCTTTCAATATTTAGCAATTGAAAGTATCATATATTCTAGTATATAATCCGCAGCGGCATATTAACCGCAAGACCTTTTTTCGAGTAAATCCGATTTTTTTTGGCGAACAGTCAAAAAATACATACTGCTAATAATATGGGTGCCACATAAAAAAAATGCACAGTATGATTAAAAATATAATAAATTGTACAGAAAAAACCTCGATTATGATAAAGACATCTTTGGATCCACCTCATTGCACAAAGTACGATAAACCGAGATGAAAGCACAAGATCAGATTCTAGTAAAACTTATTGTGCTTTAGTTTCTAATAACTTTTAAACGATGCTAAACCAGTTTTAAAAGTAAAATATATTGCTTCGTTAATAATTAAATGAAAGATATGGATTATTTTTGAATTGTGTATTGGATATTTTTCTTTTCTACCTCGCATACTTTGTTTTTCCCTTCACATTAACACGCTGTCAACATTGTTTTTAAAAATTTGCTTTCGATATAGTTTATAATTTAAAATCGGCTGTGCAACTTAAGCGTTTTCGCTTTTATATAACGATGTACGAATTTGTGAATATTTTTCAGAATGTAACATCTCACGTCAAAACTAAATGCGAAATGACGTTAGTGAATTGCAACTGTAATATCTTTCCGAGGAACCGAATTCGTTCTTGAACATAATTGGCAAAGCTGATTATAGCTGAAATAAGTCAGCTGTGTCGTAATGCTTGCTACCTGTTATTTATTTTTTTCAAAAATTTATTGTACGCTTTTCTGATGGTGAATGTTTTTTTATTAGATTATCGCCTGTGTTTATTACATAATCAGCGGATTATATACAGAAAAATGCGGTAAATAAAATATAATTTTATGTATTTATAAAAGAAGATAACTGATAAAGAAGGATTATCAAAAAAACTATTTATTTCTATAAAGTATCTTTAAAAAGGAAAAAAATTAACAAAAACTTTCGAAATTTGTATATTTTGGAGTTTATTACATAATAAAAATAGTTTTAATAAATTAAAGAAAAAACCACGACCATACAATAAATAATTAAAAGAATTTGTTTCGTAAATTTATTTTTGTAAAGCAAATTTATTTTTTAATGTTATTAACAAAAAGTTTCCTCTAAATGATAATGATAATTTAATTTCTTTCTTTAAAATTTTAAAGATGATGCCTAATTATGGTCAGATGTTGCCTATATACCTAATTTGCTTTTAATAACAGTATTTTATAATAATATGAGATTTAATAATGAAATCAATTTCTTAAAAGATTTTTATTGCTTTTATTGTCATTCAAAACTATTGTAAGGTATTCCGCAAAATTGTTGTCAAAAGTTCGTTATTCGTATCCAAAATAATTTTTCAAAACTTTAAAGTTTAACTTTGAAGTTTTGTTGTTCACAATTAAAAAAAAACTCTTGATAGATATTCTTTTAAGAAATGAATCTCGCCGATATGTACTGATAATATTATTATTTTGTAATTATTCCCATACATTCCACTTTAGTTCAAACTGATATCAGAATCGACTGTCATTAGTATCGTGCTCTTGTGGTAACTCATTCTTTCAATAAACATATTGTATTCATAAATATTGTGCCTGAAAACAAAGTTATTTCGAATAATATAGTTTTGTGAATAGAAGTTTCTCAGTAGGTGTTGTACCAATAATTTAAATATTATTTGAAATTAATATATTACGAGAAAAATATTATAGATATTTTATGGAGAAAATAGTGCTAGCAAATATTAATTCTGGCAATAGAAACATTTTACAAATAAAATAAGATTGAATGTAAAATACTTATAATTAAGACTAAAAACAATTTAATATCCAAGTTCTATAAATAAAAAATTATTTGAAGAAAACCTTACTCACATTCTCCTTTTTTCAACCTACGAAACATTTTACTACTAAAAAGCTCTTTTAAATAAAGAAATTAAAATAATGCTATAAAAGATTTAGTATCATAATTATATCCCGTGTCCATTAAGTTAAAGTGATCACTTAAAGTTCACAAACTTCGAAACTGAATATTTAATTGCTAATTCTAACATAATGATGATAATAAATATGTTTACTGTTATAATGTTATCATGATGTTGCCATTCTTTAAAAAAAGAAATCAGAATTAAAAAATTATATCCTTAATATATTTTAATAATCTTCATTAAATTCATTGCTGTTTGTTTTTAAACAGTATGTATTACTTTACATGATAAACGATATACATTAAACATTTGCCTGTTTAGTTTTGAATATAAATATCAAGTATAATATTAGCTGCCTTAAATAATTTTTTTTGCTTTGGTAAAATTACAAATTTTTTTTAAAAATAAATAAAGATTAAAAAAAATAGTAATTTATAAATTTGTATTCTAAAAACACTATTTCCCGGAAATTTTATTCAAATCTTCGTCAATTAGAGACAAAACAAAAATTATTGTATATTTTAAATCTTCAACATACAAAAAAAAAAAAAAAATTAACTGAAAAGTGTATCTAAGCATAATGAACCAAGCTATTATATATTATCACTTAATTCATAAATATATAGATACTATAATACTATTCCAATAAATAATAGGGGGTACTAAATTATTGGTAGTATTTAAGCAGTGTGAAGAATAAAGAAATTTAGCAGTCGTGCTAAGTACAGTAATACAATTCTCCTCTTCCCTTATAGCTCAAACATGTTCTTTCGAGTTAAATCCCGGAGAATGTGTCATTAATAAAAGTCTTTGTAAAACGAAAAACTCTAACAAGTGGTCATTGTATTGTAAAGTATTTTTGTTTCAAAGATATAAGAACCACTCGTAATATCTAATAAAAGTAAAAAAAAAATCAAGAAAAGTAACTATATAACTAATTATTAATAGCGTATCTTAGAATGATCATTGATCATGAGTTAATTTTGTTATACCAAAGGATGCTTGCTCACAAAAGTATACTATTCATAAAAAATCTGTCTCATTCAAGAATATAATATATTACTTTAGATATGATAAAATAATGGCTCTTTAGTCCAGGAGTTTTCTGAAGTCAATTTTCAAACAAAATTTGGATTCATCAATAAAAAATAACTCAAACTTTTGATGACTGTCATCCAAATTAAGATATATAAATGAAAATGTATATTATCATTTAATTATTGAATAATATTTTAGTTGGATTCATAAAATAATTGAATTTGACATCAGCTTCATTCGACATCAAGTTGGCTGTCCAGATAAACAAACCTAAAATGAATTGCTTGCTTTTTTGTTGCTGTATTATAACCACAATATTTGTTTCTTAAATTTTCTCAAAATATTTTATGTCATCTCTTTTAGTATTTTTTGTTATTTGTACCATAAATGAAAATTTTCAATTCTGTGGTAAAAGGACATTACTGAAACTGTTCTTATTGAAAATTCATTAAGTATAATGTTTGATTATTTTAAGAGTTCCAATAGGGCCGCGGTGGCCTGGTTGGTTAGGGCGTCGTTCTCGTGTGGTGAGTTGGAATCCCGGCTTAGCCGAAGGTCCGTCGTGTTCACTAATGGTGACTGGGGCACGTTAAATCCGTCTTGTCGCAATGTCCTCCATGTTCCCATTACAAATTAATCCACCTCTGGGGGTGGTTGGAGCCAGACTTTGGGTCTTCACAAGTTTCAATCTCTAAATTGGAAGATTCAGGTGGTGCTGCCATCTATGAGCCAAATGTCGTACTTCCACCTTCGTATGAGGGTGCTCTATTAAAATAAACGGAAGACGCACCCTCTCTGACTTCATTCGCCTAGTCTCTCTGACGAGCGAGCTTGGCGTTGCCAAGTGTCATTAACAACAACAAGAGTTCCAATAAATATATTGTTCCATAACTGCTTAAGAAATGTAACTAAATACCTTCTGTTTGATTCAATTCATAGTTAGGGATATAAACCACAGAAAAATGTTGAATTATAAAAATCTTTCTTGAATTTTTTTTTAACAATATGCAATTGATTTAAGTCTGAATAAGGATGTCTGAATGAGATAATAGCTTTTGAACAAAAATCAAATAAATCAATATCATTGTTTTAATTTAACTTCTGAATTAAGTAAATTCTAATGAATTATAAGTAGTTAGTAATATTTAATATTTTTTTATTTCAGATTTTCATGTATAATTTCAGGCTCTATTTTTTCTGAAAGACCTTTAAGCTCTTTTGAATTAAGAGAACAACTATGGATATTTATAGTCAGACGCTTTATTATTCCATACTTTCATATTTAGGTTCTTATCATACATTTTTAAATTTTAACTTGTGCCTAAAATCCTTATCTGAATACTTTATCCACAGAAAATTTAGGAAATCTAGGATAATATTTAATGTCAAAAAGCTTTTAAAATTTAGCAATAATAATTAATTTAAATTACGAAACATGATTATTATACAATTATGTATATCATTTTATAAATTTTGAATCTCCTTTTTGAGATACAGGCTATGTTATATATTTAACACTCTAAAACGTGCTCAGCGAATATTTTTATAGATCTGACGGGATGTATAAACATATTCGTTGTATTATCAAAATATTTAATCGAATTTAATTGTAAATTATAAAAATATATTTTTAATATCACCCAGCTTTATCACAAGTGGAAATTATCCTAATAATATCTTGTGGAAATATAATTTGAGTAATTAACAAAGATATTGGTAGAAACTTCCTCAGATACACATTTAATCTTAAGTATTTTACCCTATAAAATATTTTCAGATCCATTAAATAAATAATTTTATCAAAAGTTATATATTTATGTAAACATAAAATAAATTTCTCCAAATGGAGCTGGTATTAAAAAAATTCTTTTTTATATAAATGAGAGTTTCAATCGAAGTTTTTTTATGGTATTAAAGTATTTCAAAAGTTTTTAAATAACTATATGTTTTTAAAGTAATATTAGAAGGTACTGTTTCGCACCAACACGATGGTTTAAATATTGAACAATTGCATAGTATTTTGCTTTCAACATCAATTTCAATATCAAACACGTGGGTTAGCAGACTATGTCTGATAACAGAGACTCTAAGCATACTTACATTTCATGTAGTTGCAGATTATTTTATTTCCTAAAGAATTGTATGTTTAATTAAAATGAATTTGAGTATTTTTAACCTGAACACATGCATTTTCCATTTTTTCTTCTAACAAACATACAATTAATTTTATACTATTTTTATACCAATTTTTATAAAATAGTTTTACAAATCTAAAATTGATTTGATAGAATAAAATTTAATTGATAGGAAAATAATTTGAGTAAAATTTAAAAAGCATCTTAAAATTCATTGTATTTTAAAATATTAATAATTTTTTTTAAAATCCTAATTTCATAAGTAATTTATCATTTAATTTTTGTGAATTTGGAGTGTAAAATAGGTTTCAAATTTACAAAATTAAAAATTTTATCAAAAATTTTGGGTGCATTTTTTTGGCAAAATACATTTATAGTTGTTTTAAGACCTATATGCAACTCAATTTCGTTTTTTAAATAGTGTATATTCTTAGCATAAACAAAATTAGGCTTGGAAAAAAATATATTTACCAGAAATTAACAATTTACAATGTTCTTTTCAAATTATAAGAACAAATAAATTATTCAAAATTTAAAAAAATGAAACACCTGCAATTATTTTGGAAGGACCGATATTTAAAACTTGTAAATAAAGATAAGGATATAACGCAAACAGCAAAATATTACCAACAAAAATTGAGAAAAATATTTTCCTCTGTTATGCGAAAACGAAAGATTTTTATTTATTTATTTACATTTTTTACATAGAAAATAGACTTTAAATTCTGAAATATGACAGGTAGATATTTAATTTTTTGTTAGGATTAAAAAGAATTTTCCTATAGTTTTATTTTTAGAAAATTTTGATAAAATTTTAATTTAAAGAAATTTTTTATAATTTTGCTGAAATATCAGTCACTGCGATATAATCATTATTCGATACAATCCATAATGTTTTTTAAAATTGGCATTAAAGAGTTCTCTTTAAATTAATTGCTTTAATTAATTAGTCAATTATTTTATTAGAATAATCAATATTTTATTATATATCACATCAACTGAATAATATTTATTTAAATTAAATATTTAGAGCGTTGCAAATTTTTAATAAAAAGAACTCTAAAATTATTTTTGAAGTATGGATTACTATTTCGTAGAAAAACACAGCCAGACAAGGATATATTGCTACATCAAAATAATTGATTATATCAAGTTACTTTCATGGCAGGATTAACAAAGCAAATTAAATCTGGGAATGATTCAATAAATCATTAAGCAATCAATTTCTCATTTGGGCTTCACTTTTGTCTATAACGTGAAGCTGGCAGAATATGTTGTTTAAAATGGTAAGTAAAATATGTTTTTATGCCTAATAATGTATATATACTTCAAAACGATAGATTCTTCATGTAAATTATTCAATTTATATCTCTGCCAAATTGTATTGTAAGTTTTTATACAGTAAAATTGAATTTTTAAACCTATTGTATCAAGTTCCATATGAGGAAAATTTTATTTGCCAAAAGTTGACAAAAAAGAGTAAGAACTTTTAAAATTGCCATAGTTAGTCTGATAAATTTCTTTAAATAATAAACAGCTTTAAAAAATTTAAAGAATCTATATTAAAAAATTAATTGCAATTAATTTTTTGAGATATGCTTTTTATTATGTTAATTATTAATAATAAATTTTCAGGTGTATTTTGGAAAATGCCATAAAAATTTTTGATAATTAAAAAAAATGTTTTGATCTTTGTGTTTTCTTAACATTCTAATTTTAACAAATTATAAGATGATATATTATTAAGTACGAATAATGTTTTTGAAAAATAAATATAACTAATTATTAATTTGAGGAGCTAAGAAATTCACTAAATAAAAAAAGACAAATCCCTAAACAAGAAATAAACATTTAACTTATTTCCACCACATTTATAGAATTATTAAGTTTAGTAATTATAAAATTATTAATTATTAAGCTTAATAAACTCTTATATGTCAAAATTGTTAATCGAACATTTTAGTAATATTAATTAATTCAAAATTTTATTCACTTAATCAAAATTAATAGAGTGAAATGTTAAATCTTATTTAAAAAAATATTAGCTTATATCACTTAATTAATAAGAATTTTACATTTTATGACTAAGTTTGACTTACATTTACTTAATTTTACTGGATATTCCCTAATAGTAGAAAATTTTGGTTGATAATATTGATAATAATAAAATATTCCAATTTATTATATATCAGTCAATAAATGTTGTTTTCGCTTAGGTATTAAGTCAAATTTTGACTAACTATCAAACTACTTGGAGTTACAGTTGAAAATAACGATAAATAATATCTTTTTAGGTAAAATGTGTACATATTCTTCTAGTTCTTTCATCAATTCTGATTCAATCGAAAAGCCTACCTTACAGACTTGAATATCCTATCGTTTTCAGAAAATCACCAATAGGTTTTATTTCCAGAGAAAAAGCTTATGGAAAACAAGAAGTTCTTTCCTCTTTGGGTAAATATTGATAACAACCTAAAACATTAAAATATATGAAACTGTTTCGCTTATTTCTAAATATGTTTATGCTGTATTAAATATTATTATGCGTTCCATAAGATAGGTCACTAATATCTGATCTGAATTGAATACTGAATTTATTTTGAATTTTTGAATCATTAGTAGGAATTAACTTAAGAAGAAGGAACATTTTGGTAAATCTATTTGATTCGAAAATATTTTCATAATATTAATAAGAAGTTGATTCATTTATTGCAACAAGGTATCCAATGCTTATTTAATATTTTAAAAAAATAATTATAATTGATTCTTTAATTGTAAAACTCCGTACCAGTTGTTTAACTATAACGAGATTATATGAAATAACTTCATTAATTACAAGTGATAAATTTATGAATTTGAAGTCACTTGTTATTAATTTTTGATTTCAAAAATAGTTAATAATTTAGTTATTGCCAACTATTTCTAGTAGATGTCATTACCTACATAATTAAAATAGCTTTTTTTTAAAATAAACTTCACTTTTTGGCTATTGACAATTGATAATATTTAATAAATTTTTAATTTTATTCAAACTAAAATTAATTATTTTTGTTATTAAATTTATGAGGCACATAAAGAAAAGTGATGGAAAAATGAAAGATATATTTGAAATTATGACAAATTTTATGGTGAAGATGACATTTCTTAGGCTAATTGCAAATAATTAAAAGCAAATTTAAAAAAACAAGAATGGTTGATCAAAATGTTATCATGCTATGATTTTCTATTATTTTAACTAAAATATGAGTTCACAGTGTCACAAGTTGGTATTTGGATTTGAAGTTCTATCTCGTGCTGCTACATTCAAATGGTTTTCCAGAATTCTACAAGGATAACGATTTTCAATATGATAAAGAATACATCGGGTGAACATTGCCTACTGCAATCCCAGATAATGTATCTGCAGTATAGAAAAGGTTTCTCTGTACATATTAAATGATACTGAAAGAATTTAAAATCAGAATTGATGTCTTGTATAAAAATCCACTATGAAGAAAATAGTGAGCCTTTATTTTCTCCGTAATTTAATTTATCAAAAAGAGGAACGTGTCAGCATTCGTAAATACATCTTTAAGTTGCTTAAAAATAGTGTAATAAATCCTAACTAATGACGAAACGTAGACACTGATTTTTGATGTTAAAATGCGTCAACCAAGTAAAATATATTTGAAAATGATTTCACTGTATTTAAAAGATAACATGCCATGAAAAAAATTGCATTATATACCATTTTCAAATTTCAGTGTCCTGAAACTGAAAAAACAGGAGATAGTCACAGATAATTGGTCTTACTAAATCTTTCAGAAGTTTTTCATGAAATAACTCTTAGAAAACTTATATTCTTGCTCTAAAAATTTCTCTTATTCAACAAAATTGACAACTGAGTTTCTCGAATGAAAAAGCTTAAAAGTTCTAACACATTATTTCTTTTCACGTCATTTAGCTTTATGACTTTTAGCTATTTTTACTCTAAGAGAAAACTTATATGGATGTCATTTCGATTCCAAAGATGAAACTGATGAGACTATAAGAACCGTTTTTGATATTTTTCCAAGAAATAAATGATTTGAGGATTTAATCTTTAAAAAATTCGTCAACAAAACAATAGGACTTAAGACTATTTTGTCCAATCTTAAAATTTCGTAAACACAACTTTACAAACTTAGGTGAATCTCAAAACTTTCAGAGACACTTTCTTATCATATCGATCAGTAATTTGCCTATTTTTAGAACTGGAATCCATTTTTTTCTTATTAACTACTAGAAAGTTTGTTTAATTACTAATAAAGACTTTTAATACCATGATAACTTCAGCAACTGGTAGCTTTCCCTGCTTAATTCATTAAAATTTGAATAAATAGAGATCATGTTCACCTAATTTATTTACAAGGATATTAATTTGAAAATGGTTTAAAGGTACAAAATATCTGCCAATTCTGATAATTTAGCTATATAAACATAATTTTGAAATAGCTCTTTTTTTAAACATTGTAGGGTAGTTCAAAAATGAAAAAAATTAATCTTAGTTTTTACTTTGACACAGAGAAATATTCAGATTTGTATTTTATTTCTATAACAATCTTATTACAGTGAAAAGAATATTCGAACATATATACCATTGGACTGATATTGGAATGTCTGATATTTGAACTCAGAAATGAGTTATATTTAGTAACAAATGATATTGCGACATTGTAGTTTTTAGGGTATTTGTATTGTTGCTCTACGTTCATGTATTTGAAAAAATAAAATACCTTTGAAATTAGACTCTTCACATTTATTAAAATTTTTTTAATGGTTTTAGTCATATTTATTCAGATCTATACATAAATAAGAATTTTTCTATTCAATTCAATATTTCTAGAAATAAAAATCAAAATATTTAAAAATCAATTCTCTAATTCTTTCATAAGTAAGTTGAAACAGAGCAGTTATTTTGCTTGACAATTCTTTTAACTATAAATCCTTCAAAAAACATTTACTTGGCAACCTTCTTCTTGTATTTTCAAAATTATAGTGCTTGAAGACATATAACTGTCAATATTTGTGAATACCGGACTAAATTCTTTTGAAATGTCTGAAATAAGCTGATATTTATATACATTTTATAGTTCGACAGTTAAACTTATCAAATAAGAATACACCAGTGAATACATCACGTAGTCATTAGTACATCCAATAGTCATTTGTGTCCAGGAAATCACTTCTTTCACACGTTCACGCAAATCTTAAAAGGATTCAAGATATTTACAATTAAAATTTTTATTTAAAACTATTTATAAAAGATCTTATTTATTATACTTCATAAA
>JAPDSC010067055.1:0-37425 GCA_026290005.1 Latrodectus geometricus
GTTTTCTAATAAAATTCTTATTAAAGTTGAAAAAATATGAAAGTAGAGCCTTTAGTGCGGGTGTTTATCCTCACAAATATCTATTTTTTTCTGTCAACATTTTCGTAGTTTTCAAAGACATCAGCCCAAAATCCTCTGGTGCTCACTAGCTCAAAAATAGATCAATCATATTGTAGATGTCCTTTGTGGAATCAAAATTAGCACCAGCGTTGTAACTGCAGGTGTGAAAGGAAACAAAAGTTTGAAGAAGCGATATCGGGACTAGATTGTTGTGGCGAATCCTTTTAGAGATTTTTCTATAATTAATTATTAATTATAAGTCATATATTTATTGTAGTTAATTATTTATTATTAAAATTATCTAGATAATGCACAAGTATGAAGGTGGACACTTGTGCATTATTTTGATAAAACAGTGCCTTACTGGAACAAAAATTCATTTTGATGATTGGACAAAATTTTGATGATTGATATGAGTAACAACACGGAATAGCATCTCGCTGTTGTTGCTACTGATGACACTTGGCAACGCCAAGTCCACCCGTCAAGGGACTAGACGAATGAAGTCAGACAGAAAGCGTCTTCCGTTTTTGAATAGAGCACCCTCATACGAAGGTGGAAGTACGACTTTTGGCTCATAGATGACAACACCATCTGAATCTTCCAGTTTAGAGATTGAAACCAAAGAAGACCCATGGCCTGGCTCCAATCACCACCAGAGGTATTAATTTGTAATGGGAACATGGATTATATTTTACGTGCCCATGTTGCCATTAGTGAACACGACAGATCTTCGGCTAAGCCGGGATTCGAACTCACCATTTTTCAGTAATGAGAATGAAGCTTTAACCAATCAGGCCACCACGGCCTCGCAGCTCGCTGTACATATTATTATCTATGGTTTTACGTTTTTTCAGATACGGCAAATGCTACCAGATACAAAGCATGATATTTTTGTTAGTCAGATTAAATTTTGTTTTACTACCGACTTGCTTACCGGGTACAGAAACATCCTTTCAGCTTGTGTTGCTGAAATAAATCCCTTTTCATCACAAGTGACAATCTGTTCCAGAATTGTGCACGCGCGTTGATATTCAAATAGATTAGGGCAGGTCAGACCAAGTCCATCTTTATTACTCTGAGACAGATCATACGGGATTTAGTGATTGAACTTATAGGTCAAGCTTATGCAATGAATCGTGACAAATAGCTTTTACGTCTAACTCCTTAACTAGCTCTTGATAATTTGAATGCTAAATTGCTTCCACCCACTCTCCAAGTAGAAACTTATCAACATTAGTATGTCGGCTAGAGCACTTTGAACTCTTGAATTCTATTGTTCTTGTTTTTAAACTTTCTATAATCCTTGCTTGAAATATTAAATACATTCAAATATTTTTAATACATTTTCGTAAAATTGTTGAATTTAAAAAGTAGCGATAGATTTTTCAGTATTGTTGGAAGTGCTTGAAAGGATATGTATGCATGTAAAATGTTTGAAAGGATACATCTAAATTAGGCTGATTGAAAATTTGTGCATGTAATTTTACAATAAAAAATTTTATTAAATGTTCTCGTTAATTCTAACACATTTTTGTTAAGAAAAAAATTTAAAAAATATGTGATACATTTTTCAATTTTATTGGAATTTTATGCATTTTGTATTCGAGCAGAAGTTTCAATATAATAAGTTTTTATTCAATTTCATTTATATGTGCTTTTGAAAATAATTTAATTCATTTTGTGTGTTCTAAGTATTCAAAATGATGTAATTCAATGCTATTATTTACATATAGATTTATGATAGAACAATCAGTTTACACATAATATTGAAAGAAATGTCCGTTTAATTTTTGTTCAGTAAAGTTACATTATTTGCTATGTAAAATCAATGTTCAATGAAAATGCTAGGAAACATGAGCCAGTTTTTGGAATGTTTATTTTTGAGTTATATTGCGTTTAAAGTCAATTTATCTTATAAAATAGTAAGAATAGAGTTCAATGCAAAAGAATTCAAAACATTTTGGACTATCAATCAGAATAATTCTACATGAAACTTTCCAATATAGACAGAAAGTATCATTTATCATTGAAGTTGAGAAAACTGGTTTTCTTTATGAATGGTATGAATGAGATACTCCTTCAAACTTGAACTGATTCATGCTACGATGATCGTCACGTGATATCAATAATTACGTATTCAAATACTTTGACGGATATCTATAAGATTCACTTTCAGTTTACACAAAAAACATTTTTAATCTATATTTAGTTAATTTATATCTAAATTTATTTAGACATTAAAAAGTGGATTTTCCATTTTTTCTGAAAACTTCCTTCTTTAAATTTCAAATTATTTTATATGCAATTTTAAAAAAATGCCATTAGCATGCGGTTTTTTTTATTTTTTTTTATTTTTTTATTTTTTTTTTATTTTTATTTAAGTTTAATAATAATCAGAATCAAAATCAACAATAACTGTAATAAATAAATTATTTGTTTTGCATTTTGCGAACATTAAGTTATCGTATTTTGACGTAATTTAACATATTTGTATCAATACATCAATGTACTGAAATTATAGGCAGTCCTTTGCTTATTTCCCAAATTGAATTGAAAAATAAAGAAAGTAAAACATATTCAATTTAAGTTTTAGTAACCATGCAAAATCTAAGGTAAAACAATCTTAACATATTTTTATCCAACCACAAGCAACTTTTTCTAATCATACCACTAAGATTATTGTAGCATAAAATTGCTTAGAAAATGTAATTAGTTTACAATACACGTGAAATGAAAACCTCATATAATTTAGATTAATTCATCAAAAATCTTCAGTTTGCTTTGTTTTCATTAATTTTCTTTAGATATAAGAGTGATTTAATTTCCTCAAACTCCTTTTTTGATTCTCAAATAATATTTTTTATTTCTTGGATTCAAGGACTGTATTATTGATGTACATACTGAAAACATAATGAATGGTGGCATCATCCCTAGTATTTAACTTCTTAGATTTCCTAAAAATAATAATAATTAAAAAGATACTTAAGATAAAGTTAAATTTTGCAAATTTAAGTAATTAAACCTTAGTAAGATACTAAACGTATACAATTATTAAGGTATGCCTCTATATTAATAAATAAAAAAAAATGTTATTGCAAAGTTTAAATCTACATTTCCTGGAAATGAAATAACTATTTCATTAAGTATCTGTTAGAGTTTCTGAATTTTTATTTGCTGTGTAGGGAAAATTATTTTAATTACACAAAACATTTCCAGATTTTTTTAATAATGTACATGACAACAGCTAATTTATTAAAAAAAATATTTTATCATAGGAATATGATTTTTAACAAAGGTATATCAAGAGGAAATTTTGTAGCAAATATTCACATATACTTTAGAAAATAACCAATAATCTTACATTATAAGCTTGCAAAAATAATTTGTTGTATATTATCAATAACAATCAATCTCAATTTAAGTATAATAAGAATTTTCTGATTTTATTCTACTGTTACTCATCTATTATTTTTATTATGGAAGGAAACTTTATTAAATTTATATTTATAAACTTAAAACAAAACATTAAAATTTAAATATTATTTAAACTTAATTTAGTAAATTACCACCTAGTGTGTCCAACCTGAAAGAGTGATGCTTCACGTTTAATTAACTTTTACTCAATAATTATAAATCTTCCTTCCAGAGGAAACACAAAATAAAACACCCTTCATATTGAAATAAGAACTAGTGCCACTTTACCATACATTCATCAGATTTCTTAAAAACAATTTATGCAACACGCATTAAGTAAACAAACAAAAAATACCCTATGTAACTCGATTAATTCCCCGACACTTTGATTAAAACTTATGTGTTTGAAAAGTAGTGGCTTATTTAATCACATCGCTGTCTTAAAGAAGTACAACCTTAGCTATGAAAAGATGAAAACCTAAAAGATGCTCATTTACTATAGCGTAACGATGCAAGAAGCTTTTGATTTGTTTATTTGTTCTTGAATTTTTGTGGCACGTTGATTAAAATGCTTAGCACTTTCGCAAGCTATAATTCTTCTTAAAAATGATCTTCACCATAGTTGACCTGTTAAGCCATCAAAAGTTAGAGCTAAGTTCTTCGTCGAATCGATTTTTTTTTTCCAAATATATCCAAGGTTTAAATAATTTCTCTTTCCTTGTAAAGTAATTTAATCTATTGATCAAAAGAGGACGTAATTTTAAATTGAATGAAAACTCCTTGAGTAAGATTATGTACTTTCATAGATTAAATTTCAATATTAATTTTTATTCCAGATATTTTAATCAATATTAAAGAAACATTACATCTAATTAATCACAACCATGAATACTTTTGATAAAATGTACGTTTTAATTAGTTTTTCAAAAAAAAATATTTTACAAATTTTAGTTTTGAAACCCCCAACACATTTTTATGCAGCATTAAATCCTATAATTCATATTTTGAAAAGGAATTTAATTTTGGGAAGCGGGTTTCAAATTTATATTTATTTGTTAAATGTATTATAAGAAAATTGTGTTTAGAAAATCATTTGAAATATATAGAATATATTGATGCTGGTATTCATAAAATAAATAGAAACTTTTTCTTCAGATGCATTTTCTGTACATTTGATTAGGCTTCAATTTATTCTAATAAAATTCCATACTATATTATTTAAGTAAGTTATTCCGCTATTTTGGTGGATATAATATAAGTAAATATACCATCTTATGAAGTAGTAAATCTAAATCATTCATAAATAAACATCGTTTCTTAGGAATAGTAACCATTTCTGTATTCAGAATTTCTTCCCTATCAATAAATATTAATCTCAAATATACATAGTTGTCAATACTATATGATTAGATGTTTTTTTTTCAAATTTATCTTTCACGACTTTAACGAAAAATATATAAAGTTTTCAAAACATCGGTATAAAATGAAATTCAATAAATGTTTAAATTTTTCTGAAAATGGATTATTCGATTAAATTAAATTAAAAAATAGATATTTACAAATTTAAAAAAAATATTTTTACTTTTAAATCTATTTAATTTATCATTCTTATATAATGATTAATATATGTATAAGTTTATACTAAGTAATATGAAGTAATCTTGGTATATAATAATTTAAAAGAGAATCCATCTCTTAAATATTACTTAATTCTGGAATCTAAGTAATAAATTAAATTGATTTTTATGATGTAAAAATTAAAATAATGAAGTATATTTATTACAAAAAAGACCCATTAATAATGTCTGAATTAGGATATTATTTATTCCTACAGAAAATAATTCGAAGATACACATTTATACTTGAAATTATGCGTCTGAAATTTAAATTAATATTCATATAGATAGTAAGATTTGAGAATATAAAATAAATATATATTTTTCATAAACTTATATCAAATTAAGACAATACTGGATTTTATAAATATATATATATATATATATATATATATATATATATATATATATATATATATATATATATATGAATAATAAATGAATAATATTGTGCATAATTATAAAGTTCCGCTTAAAGAAATTCATTAATAAAAGCATTTTTCGATGAATTTAAAAATGCATTATTAACGCTACTTCAATTTTTAGACTAAAAATAAATTTTATTCTAAGATAGAGTTTTGCAAATAAATATCACAAAAATTTAAAAATAAAGAAAACTGAAATCATTAGTCTTAATTTGTTTCGAATTTACGAAAATTGAAAAGTTAATGAAATGTTCACAATTCAATGTTCAATCAGTGTATATCACATTCTAGCACATAGAATTAAGGGAATTTATTCCAGTAGTCTCAAAACATATTTATATTTTTGTATACATATTTATATATAAGTATTCATTTTGCATTCGAAATGATAAGAGTTATTAATGATGTATTCTTGATAATTGCAATTTATCTTCAAAGTATCAGCAAATCGTAAAACTAAATTTAGGAATTATCTATGATATAGAAAAAAGGTATGTATTTTTAAGACGACTATTAATTTCTTCATGATTATTATATACTTAGTTGTTCATCATCAAAAATGATATCTAAGATTAATATATATATATATATATATATATATATATATATATATGAAATATTAAAATTATTTCAAGTAAATTTTATGAATGCTTTTTGAGAGAGCAAAAAGTAGTTATTTTAAAATATGTACTAGATTACATTATATCACATATTTTTTCTACGTTTTTTATAGTACAAAATACTTTCATATTTTGCCACAAAATTTTTTATCGAGTATAAGACATACTTGTATTCATATGCAGAACTGAAAAGAATAAAAATAGAAAGATGTATTTTAGGTAAAGAACAGATTCAGTTTGCTTTGTTTAGAACTTATTTCTTAAGTTTTTAAAGGAATATGATTTATGTGTTGATTGTTCAATAAATATATCATAGATAAAGAAATCTAGCAAGAACAGACTTTTATCGGTTTGAATGAACTTACTTAAATAAGTAAAAATGAAATCATAATTGTATTTAAAAAATTTTACCCTTAATATGCAAATATTTATTACTAAAATATCTTTTAATATATGAGAAATAATAAATCCTGTTGGGTGAAGATAGCATAATACAAATAAGTATCTGATGATGAGAGGTTTTAAATAATAATAATACAAACAATACCATTTTAGGTAGAAATTAATATAAAATAATTTTATTTAAAATTTATTTTATAACTTTCTTCAAGAAAGAGTATAATTTGTTTGTCGATGTTTTTTATACATACAAACATTTAATGAAAATTTTTCGAGTTAAGAAATTTTTGTTAAGAATAAATGTTAATTTTAAAAATGTAAATTAATAATGTTTAGGATTAAATCAAAATAGTTTAATCCTAATCATTATTACTTTACATTTTTAATAGTTTAATTCTTATCATATACCACTTATACTAAAATATTTCTATAATACATTTTTTTTTGTCTAAATAATAACCCAAAAATTATTTCAGCCTTTTTTATGTTAACTAATAATTGCAACTATTTTCCACTTTTAACGAAAATATATTCATTTCGTGATTTCCAAGATCTTCTTTTAAAATTACTGCAAATATATTATATATAACTATACTGAAATTTCATTTCTTAGAAAATAAAATATTTTATCTAAATGTATAAGAAATCAAGAAATAAATGTTCGTTTAAATATTCTATTTTTACCTTTAAAATATGCTACAAAATAGAAAAGTTGCAAAGTACAGAAAAATAAATAGATTGTGTTACATAAAACATGAATCAGAAAATCTGAGAAAATATAAATCAGGAAATGGAAAGGGACATTAATTTTTAATCAATGTTTAGGTTTCTATCTGCACTCCATTTGCAAATTTTGTGCAGTATAGCATCGAGTGATATTCCCGTTTTTTTCAGTGGGCATCCTCTTTTTTCATTCAGCATTAAATACTTCAGCATAAATTTTGATATTTTGATGTTTTCCATTTACCTATGAAAATTCTCATTCAAATGTAAGAATTGGAGAGGCTTTTTGAGAAAGTGATTGAATTTTCTCGGGTATTTTCTGTGATTGGAAATTGTATGTCAACCCTATAAATCAAACTGAGCGTAAAATTCTTTGAAGCATTGAATCACTTTTTCTTTAATATAAAGTGATTCCTCTTGAAATTGAAAACTACTTTTCGTTTTAGATTTTTTGCAATGTTTCTTGCTTGTATTTGTAAATTCATCTTGTTTAAATGAAGTATTCAATTGCAATATTTATAACACACCCTCTTCATTTTTTAAAAGGCTAGAGGACCAGATCCATATTCATAAATGCAGTAAAATTTTATTGAAAATATTAAATAATTTTTGTAAGAAAAATATTCGTGTGTGAGATTTTTTCTTGCCAATAGTCTATATTCTTTAAATTTTATATTGTGGTCTCCTATAAAACATATTTCTCACTTATTCTTATTTTACAATGCATTTTTTAAACACATTGTAATTGAAATAAATGTTAATCACATATACTTATGGTAAATACCATTAAATATTAACTATGAAATATGTTGATATGAAATTGAAAAAATCCACTTTTTTATTTAATTCAATCTGCGTTTAAAACATGTAATTCAAATCAATTAGTGATGGTAATACAACTGAATTTTTTAATACAAATAAAGGTAAAAATATGCAAAATTCTATATTTAGTTTATCTACATTGTTTTGTGTCTAAGCGCTTTAGAAAACATGTTTTTGGATAGTAAATTTATTTTAATTTTAGTTCTTGAGTTTACTTGTTGATGAAAATAGATAAATAATTATGCTATTTGCTTTTGTTGCAGATTTCCAGCTGTCTCTAAGAAAAACAATTAAACATTTCTGAATACAAAAGTAAGACTCTTATTTTATAAAACTAAATTGGATAAAATTCTTAGAAATTCATAAATATTAATTTATATGATATGCAAATTAATATATAGGTTTTATATAAGCACTTAATTAATTTCAAGCCCTTAGATACAGCTTAAAATAAATAGAATTTATAAAAATGCTAAGAAAAATGCAAACAATATCAATTTTTATTCCGGAGAAACACTTTACTAATTTCATGTTATTAGATTCATTCAGCATCAATTTTCAAGGTTACTAGCTAAATAAAAATAACATGAATGGCATGTTTCCAAAATGAAATGATTTAGTAAAAAGGTCATTCCGAATGTATGATAAATGTATTTACTGTGTTTTTAAATATTATAATGGTATATAATATATTTATAGAGGTATATGTAAATTAATTTCTACATACAATTAAATCACAATTTTTTAAAGTTATCCATTTTTTATCATCTCAGATATATCATACGAACCTATTAAGGTCACTTAAAAAGTTTTAAATATAATAAGATATTTTAGCATTTTCTTTTCTTAAGATTATTTAAAAACGTGAATTTTATAGCAATAAACTTTAATAAAATCTTCATTCAGAATTTATTACTAGAGTATAAATTATTAAATATGAAATATAGTTTCAATACATTTAAATCATACTATAAGTGTAAGTAATAGAAATATGCTTTTTTCATAAAAACACACACACACACATTAATATATATATATATGTCCAGTTAAAAAAGAAAAGCTGGTGCATATTTTAAACTTATATTATCCAACTAAAAGTATTTATACATCCATACAGAAATGGATATCTGTAGTCCTGATCTAAGTCTTGCCTTCTGTACTTAAATATTGGGTTGAAACAAATGTTTTAACCGTGTGCAAGGCGCCACGTAATACTGACTGACTTCGAGATAACTAGCTATCTGACTTCGATAAAGCAATAATTGCTGGATATCGTACAAAACACACCGAACCATAAAAATCTAAATTGTGAATAAAATATTCCAATACCAAAAATGGCTTCTGTGTTTTAGAAATATAAAGTGAGTAGTAATTTTTTGAATTAGCATTAACCTGCCAAACTTAAGATAGAAAAATATGAGAGCTGTTAACCAAATAAAATCAGAAACGCCACAGCAAACCCACATACTCTAGGAGTTCCAACAAACATCCAAAATTGTTGTTTTGAGAAATACTATATGAAAATAAGCACATTTACTTGATTTCCGTGGCTCTACTGTTACTCTTAATCCTTTGATTAACAATTCCAAGACGTTGTTTGGTTGAAGTATTAAGAATGTCGAAATTGAAACATAGATGGAATTAAACAAGTTATCTGGAGTGATGAATCCAGGTTCAAGCTTTACCAGTAGAGTTGGAAAGCCTGGGTAAGGAGTATACTTGAAGAGTGCCTTTCGATAAAATGTATTATGCTTACAAAATTATGTTTGACGAAGTTGGAATAATATTTGTGGGCGTTTCTCGTGATATGGAATGAGACCACTGAACCTAATTTAAGGCTCAATATAAATACCAATGCCACTGTTATGGATAACAATGTGATTCATACGCTATTGCCATATTTCGGAATTTATCATTGTTACTTTCAGGGTAATAACACAATTTGTCTTTTTGTGACGTCCTCTATGTTTAGGGATGCTGACAATGAGATAAACTAATTGGACTATCTCTCCCAGAGTCCAGACTTGAAACATTTAGAACACATCTGGGATGATTTGGATTACCATTTTAAGGAGTGCAGCATTGTCCAGTTTTGGTGAAAGAACGTACTTGTTTTCTGTAAGTCGATGAAAATAAAATACCCAGTCCATAACCCAAACTCTTGAGGCATGATCGGGGTTGTAAAGGCTGTAATAGCCTAATAAGTCTAATACTATTATTTTACCAATAACTGAATATGAATGTATTTTGTTTATCGCTTTTATCACAAGTATCTAAATACTTATTGCTACAGAGTGTATATTAGATTTTATATCAAAATATTAGACAGAACATTATCATATTTATCTAATAATATCTACATGGAGAAAATGAATAATACTTACTCTTTGAATTTCGGTATGCAGTTTTCTCTAACAATTATTCATAAAGAAATTTAATTCTTAATATTAACGATTGATATAGAATTTAAAATCATAGTTTATATATATTTAATGAGGCAGAATGCAGCATTTTCCCCCCAAAAAAATTCAAATCCTATACTTTATAAAATGATTCTTTACAAAAATAGGTTATTATAATTTAGTAATTTCTTAAGAAATTAGTTTCATGCTGTATTTTTATTTTGACAATTTTTCTTAATCGTTTTGTAAGTTGTATTTCATGTTAACATACATCTTTGAGAAATGAAGAAAATTAAGAAATATAATAATTTTTATATTTTAAATTTATTAAATAAAATCATGTACTTTGGAATTTATTTTGAAGTTTATTTAAATGAAGTCATGGTTTTATTATAAACATTTCATGAATAACTCGTAATAATTAAATATTTCATCTAAGCATCATAGGAAGCATGGCTTAATCTTTTCTTTTATTAGATTTGCCCTCATGCTATTCAAATTCCCGCATCTTCATGCAAATTTCCGCTTTATATGTAAATACCAAAGAGAACTTTGATTTACCTCTTTCGATTCACCATATATCACTTGTTGGTAATCACCAAAATATTTTCTCAATTCACATTTGTTTTGGCAATGAAATTGAATGTTTTGAAATGGAGTAAAGATTGCAAAATTCAGAAATGTGTTTATAAGAATAAACTTACGAAAACATATTATATTTATTTTTTTTGAAAAAGATAGACTTATCATATATTATTTTAATATTCAGAATAAAATACTTAAATAAAGGATTTATGGGTAGCTCTTATTAAATATTAAAACTAAAGAAAAAAAACCATTATAAGACATTAGTACAATTTTGAGTGGAATTTCGGTTAAATGTACATTATTATAGTGAAAAAAATAAGTGAAATTATAGTACATATATATATATGTACTGCGAAAATAACTTAATATTCAGTGATATCTTATATATAGTATCCAAAATATTTTCTATGTTTTATGTTTAATATTATTTGTGTTTTATAAGAGTGATAATATCATTCTAAATTAAATACAAGGCATAAAAATTAAATTTAATTAATGTACGAAAATTATAGAGAAAATGGAAATGATTTGAATGCCTTATAGTCACTAAATATATTGATATAGAAAATGCAATTTATGTAAGATTTTGATTACAAATATTCACCACAATGAATATCTCACCTCGTTAAATAATCGTTACGTTACTTCAAATATACATTAAATTAACATAGTGTTATAAAAAAGAATATTTCATGAGAAGTTTGTAGTAAAATGTGTCCTAATAGTAATTTAATGAAATACAGAAGCATATGTATCTAAGAATTATTGAAAACTAAATTATTAATTTAAATTTTTCGTTACCAAATTTAAATAACTAATCCTCTCGAGATATTAGATCTCAAATGAACAATTACGTTTTCTGAATTTTTAATCCTTTTGATACTTAAATATAACTTCTGAAACATTGTTATATTGTCAATATTATTTTCATCCTATTCCCATATTTTTCTGCCAAATTTTTACACAGATTTAAATTTATTTTTATGGCTTTCTTGATTTATATGAATATAGATGATTATCTTAAAGATACATGGATTTTCCATTCAATTTATATTAACTCATTTTTACTTGAAATAAAAATAATAATACTGATTTGACTATATTATGCAGTAATGTTGCTAAAACTACAAAATACATAAAATTTTTGTATTCTAAATAATCTAATATATTAGGTTAAGGAAAAAGTTATCCATTATTTTTTCGGTAGACGTCTGTAGTGATCGCTATCTCGTGAGGTATCTATCAAACAATTTGAAATTTATGCTCATTGGAAAGGTGACATTTGACACTGAAATATCCTCTTGCGGTTTTTTGTTTGATCAATTCAGTTAAGAGTACAAGGTTTTAAAAATGGAAGAAAACAAACAGAAAATTCGATACATTTTCGTTTTTCTCTTGTAACGGCGAAAAAGATAGCCGGGTGGCTAATATTGTGAAAGGTGTTTATCGTCCTATATAAGACTGTAACAACCAGTTACATACAAATTTTGTTTCGTCGATTCCGTTCGGGTATTTTTGATGTTAGAGATGCACCTCGCATGTGAATACAGCATCGTCGAAAATGTCTATAAAATATCAAAAATGATCGAAGTTAACCGCATATCAGCAGTCGTAATGCGCAAGACCTAAAAATCTACATGAAAGCTGTTTTAAACCTTTTCACAATGTAAATCCAAAGGAAGTTACATAAAGTTCAAGTAAAAATAATGGATTTCTTTTTCCCCAACCTAATATATACAGAATTTTACAACCAATACTGCATTAACCCCATTAAATTCTAAGCAAAATATATATTTATGATATAAATATTAGAGGCTGACTAAATTTTATTTAAATCTTCAAAATCAAGTTGAGATTTTGTTTATTTTGTAACATACAATTGCAACTACAATTTATGAAAGATAGTTGTTGGGAACTTTATACATTTTCTTAATCATCTCTTATCTTCGTCATATCAAGCCAGAAATAAAGTGAATTGATATAATTTACTTTGAACAGACAGATAATCTGGATCTTGTTGTTATCGCATTAAAATTATGTATTTTTGATTGTTATTTGATAAAATTAAAAGTTAAGAATAGATAACACTAACTCTCAGCTTTCCACTATTAAAGGGGTAAAAATCTGAAAGTTACTGTACACATTATTATACAAATCCGTGCTTCCAAGTGTAGCATTAGAAATTTGTAACATTTTACAATGCGTGAATTGCTTAGCTAACTTATTAAATTGCAATTCATGAATTGGTTTTACGATAGACTGAGTGCTAGAAAATATCCTCAGTTAGTTTCTTTTAAAATAATTACATACCTGTTATTAAAAAAGCTATTCCAGATAAATATTTCTATTATTTATTTTCTTTGTAGATCAGCGTTAAAGCCATTTAATCTATGGTTCACATATCCTAAGCAAGATAAAAAATTACAAAACTTAAAAGAGTATTATTTGGTACATTTCCAATTGCTTTCATATTTTCTACTTTCAAATTTATTTAATATTAGCGTGTCGTCAAAAGTAGTGTTATTTAATTATTTAGAGAAGTTTTGATCATAAAAGAGAGGGTGAAATTTATCTAAATTATAGCAAGAAAGAAAAATACTACCTGCTTGAATTTAAAAGTCATTAAGTTCCAATACTGTGAAAAATATGAACAACTATTCATCATAATACAAATCAAATATTAATGAAATTTTCATTTTTGCAGATTCAGTAAGTGCAGCACTTTGCATATTATTTTCTTATTTATTCTTATAATTAAATCTTTTGAAAGAAGGATATTTATTTACACAATACCTAGATAAATCATATTGGAATTATTTTATTTATGAATATTAATGATTAATTACACATAATAATAAATTAAATAAGTGTAATGTTCATAAGAATAATTAAAAGGCAAATAATTTATTACATAATTGAGTAGAAAATCAATGGAAAAAATAATTTTATTCTTTACAATAACAATAAAGGATATGTCCTAAGAATAATAACTTCATATAATTTACCATGAAATATAACTAAAAAATAAAGAAAAAACTGTTTTCCTCTACTTAAATTTAAATTGTCATTTATTTCATAATCCTCTTAAGAAATGAAGTAATTATGATTGACTCTCATACAAATTTTCTATTATATAACATAAATGTGAAAATTGTTATTAATCAGTCATTTACTCAGTAATAGAAATAACTCATCTAATTAATAAGCAACAAATTATGGGAAATAAAATGTACTTCAAGTTAATTAATACTTATACAAAAGAAAATGTTAATTTACAGTTTATTTTCATAAATGCACATCTAATTAACATAAAAAAATAAATAATGGTCACTATTTTTAAAATTAAGAACAGTAAATTATAAAATGGTATATATTGTAATAATATACAAAATTACAATTTTTAAAATCACAAGTTAATATGGCACATAAATTATGTACATCTACAGATGGAAAAATTTCAATAGTGATTCAACTCTAAAGGAAAATTATTATCATGTTTATTATATTTTTAAAAATAATTTTAACCAATATGAAAGAGTCATAAAATAAATGTAACTTGCTAAATTGCGTTATTTTTCTTTTAATCAATAAGGCAATTTATTGATGCAAGTTAATAGCTCTATTTGCATATATGAATATAAAATAACTAGATAAAAATTAAGAAACTTAATAGTTTAAGCAAGTTAAGAATTCCTTAAAATTAAAAAAAATATATAATTTTATTGAGAAAAAGATGAAACCGCATTAAATTTTAAATGAAAGCTAACACTCATAAAATATTTTATGAAATAGATTAAACTGGCTGTAAGAGCACCAGTAAGCACCTTATAAAATTTGCATAACTCCCTCACTTTAAACTAAACTAACATATTTATGACAATATTTAATACATAATTATGCTATAAACCGTTATGCAGAATAAGCAATAATGAAGTCTCAATGCACTGGTTTCTTGATCAGAAAGCTTGCAAATGGAACATAAAATAATGAAGAATGAAGTAAATTAATCAATAGATAATTTGGTTGATTTTAATTTTGCTTACATATGTCGATGTTTTTCTAAGAAAATATTTCAGAAATGATGGGTACTTTGACACTATGGTTTTTATGGGAATGAGGTGTTCTGATATGCTTGCAAAAAGAGGACTACAGTTCTCCAAAAGCCAAAACCGAGTGCAAGCCTATATTCTATTAAGTGTCTGACATCGCTAAGATAATAAAAGGCTCTTAGATGTTTCCACTCGGGTTTGTAAGGGTGAGCCTTGTTGTGTTATCTTAACAAGCCCAGAATTTGTTCCTGATCTCTCGCTTGCAGTTGCGGTTGCGTCTTTTAGACGATTGACGGGAAACGGCAGACTAAAGAATCATTTATTAACCATTGGACTAACTGATTGTAATTGTGTGTTTTATGTAATAGTGAATGGCCAATGACATCGGAGTATTTAGATGGGTGTCAATGACTGACAAATTTTTCTTGTACATTTCAGAGCTATTTTCAAGCAAGTTTAATGGTCTAACAGCCAATGAAATAGGCATTTGATAAATAAAAATAAATATTCCAGAAATGTGGTTAATAATGTTATACAAAGATATAAATAATTTTTGATATAAAAATATAATTTTATTAAAATTATTAGATAAATGTTCTTTATTTGTGAATGTCACTATATTTGTACAAAATTAACACATTTCAGCATTATTTAATTTGATAACACTATTTATATCTATAATGTACCGTTTAAAAGATTTCTAACGTATTTTGATGTCATAAATATTAAAGATAATAAATTCATTAGTAACTTGATAATGATACGCATCTCATGAGTGTTTGAAAAATTTATTTTAATTAAACGTAGACAATCTCCAAAACAAATATAATCATGCAATCATTCCTAAATAATGGATATATGCATTATTTATGCACTCATTTAATATAAATGAGAATATTTATATTATTATATAAATTTAATAATTTTAATATAACTAAATTTTAATAAAATTTGAAATTTATTATTTATACCTATAATTCAAAATTTTATAACCTTAGAGAGTAATAAAAGCTTCAAAGACATATTTAACAAAAAATAGGAATTCCTGTCCCCTTGGATTTGGTTGAAAATAATTTGCATCGATTGATTCTACAAAATTCATTACAGTAATGGAAACGAAAAAAAATATCACTTATCTATCTTTTTAGTAAATTAAAATTTTTGTTTGTTAAAACGATAACCATCAACCTTTTTTTATGAAATTGCAAAGAGAATTCTGAATTCCCACTTCAAATATTTAATGGTTTTTAAATTATACTTCAAAGATGCAAAATGGAAATTGAGAAAAAAATTGCATTAAAAAATTTAATGTACGTTAAAAATATAAATACAAGTATCCATCTAATTGAATTTCGGTATTATATCCTTTATTTTGTTACTTTAGTTTTTTTTTTATTCTCATTGCATTACATTTAAAAAATATACATAGTAGCTTTTAAAACTTAGTAACAAAAAAAGAACTTTTGAAAAATGCTATAGATCTTGAAAATATTTCACGAATCTCTTGAGATTTAATGTATTATGTAGGTATAAATAGTCGTTTAACTTTCATTCTCTGTAATTATTCATACGACACATTTCCTGTTAGTACCATTGAAGTTGAAGAAATATTTTGTTTAAATGTATTTCTTATAACAAAAATTTATCTTTAAATATATATATATATATATATATATATATATATATACAGGTGTGAAAAAATTTTTGTTATAAAATTTTTGGTGCTGTATGCAGTCGCACTAATGATTTACAACTAAATTAACAGAATAAGAGTTATAAATAACAATTACTTATAGTTCCTTAATTGTTCATTGTGTATTAATTGAACTACTTTTTATCATTTTCCTCTGTTTATGATAAAAGTATTATAAATCATTATATACAATCTCTACGTAAAATTAATTTTAAAATATAGAAAGGAAAATGACATTTTAGAATGATTTATCAATGCAGAATTTTTAAATATATTTTTATTTGTTTTAAAATGTTTTTTTCTATATCAATTTATCTTTATTTGTTAATATTCTCAAATAGAGTTTAAATCTTTTTTAGTTCTTCTCCACAAAAGTGAATAATTTCAATAGTATTGACACATTATGACATCATAAATATCCAGAGTAATATAGTACTTTATAATTTATTATAGTGCATATTTCAATACCAACATCAGCAAGGTATCTTATATGAAACAAATATCATTATCTTCAGCGAATATGCTTTCTAGAAAATCAGAGCAGTTCAAATGATTTTTTAATTTGATATAAATAAATAGACACTGAATAAACATTAATACTACGTGATACAATTATATCAGTTGATGCATTGCATCCCACGCTGTCTAGTGGTTAGCGTGCCTGTTAAATTTTATTCCCATTTAGCATTTAATAAAATCAATAAATTCGTAATTCTGAAAAAAGCGAAAGTTATGCACTTCACTTCTTTATATATGGAATTTTTAGATGAAAGTTGAAGTTGTCATGTACCACAATATTTGATTGGCTTAAATAAATTTCCAATTTACATAAAAACTAGCATGTATTACAATTTTTGGCATTCTTCTCAGAAAAGTAATCAAAGTGAGTTGAAATGTTGTTTTTTTATTATTTTATTCATTAACTTTATAATGTTTAAGTCTTCAATATCAAGTATTGACATCATACTAAAACACATTTAGTTTTCTTTTCTAGCATTTACTTTTTAAATTTTAAAGCAAATTTATATATTTAATTGCTATATAATAATTATCTAAGTATTCATAAAAATTGAAGTATTTTACTTAGTGATATATACATTATTTCATACAATTTATTTTTATGATTTTTAATACATTAAGGATTGCCTCTGATAAATAAATATGATTACTCTGCGTAATTAAATATTGCTATCAAGCAGATAAGTTTTGAAAACATTTAATTCAGTAAAATTATCTAACTTTTGCATTAATTTTTATTCAAAAAACAATACAAAATAATTGCTTTTGAGTTAATGTTGTTTTTCATTACAACTTTTATAAAAAAAACGCTTTCGTAAACAAAATGCTTTCATTCTTACATGCAATTTTAATAAATTGCAAACGTTTTATTAAAATTATTTAATAAATAATATTATTTTTAAATAATGTTATTTTTAAATTATTAAGAAAATAATTTATAAAATAATCACATTATAAAAAACGCCCTTTTAAAACAAATTTTAGAAAAATATTTTAACAACTAAGTTTAATAAATTAACTTTGACTAGTATTTCCCAGAGAAATATTAGGTTGGGGAAAAAGAAATCCATTATTTTCACGTGAACATTATGTAACATCTTTTGGATTCGCTTTGTAAAAAGGTTTAAAACAGCTTTCATGTAGAATTTTAGGTCTTGCGCGTTACTACTGCTGACATGCGGTCAACTTCGACCATTTCTGATATTTTACAGACATTTTCGATGATGCTGTATCCACATGCGACGTGCATCTCTAACATCAAAAATACCTGAACGGAATCGACGAAACAAAAATTGTACGTAACTGGTTATTACAGTCTTATATATTACGATAAACATTTTTCAAAATTTTAGCCACCTGGCTATCTTTTTGCCGTTACTAGAGAAAAACGAAAATTTATCGTATTTTCTGTTTGTTGTCTTCCATTTTTAAAACCGTGTACTCGTAACTGAATTAATCAAACAAAAAAACCACAAGAGAATATTTTAGTGTCAAATATCACCTTTCCAACGAGCATAAATCTGAAATTGTTTGATGGATACCTCACTAGATATCAATCACTACAGACGTCTACCGAAAAAATAATGGATTACTTTTTCCCCAAACTAATATAAAGGCTTTAATTATAATGAAACTATTCAAATATTTGGGTAAAAATATTTAAATATATAAAAGTGGAAATATATGTTCAATTTCTCAGGAAAGAAATAAAGATATTTTTATGACAACATTTAGAGTCGATAATCGAAATTATATGGTCCTTAAATTTGTATAGACGCAAATAATACAGGATCTTTTTATTTGAAGAGCTTTTTAGTGTTAAAGTACTTTCAGAGAATTTAAACTTGAATAAATATGGTAAAATAGCTCTAAAGTTTTATTGCCGTCTCTTCCATTTTTCTGTCATTAATCATCATATTCGTAAGACAACTCAGCGCCGAAGCCGGTATGAAAATGAAATAATAATATAAATTTTCTATCTAATCACATGTGAAGGTACTTCATAATGTTTCTGCGGTAAAATATAATTATTAAAAACATTCTTTAAATTAATTTAAATGTTTCACTTGCTCATTCAAAAATATTTTTCACATTCAAAATGGATTCCCAAGCTATTCCTTTTTAACAAAAAAAATATTATTAATTAAAGATAAATTTCATTAACTACTTTACAAAAATGAATATATTTTAATCATTTTATTTTCCTATATAAGAATGCATTTTTAATAATTATTCAATTAGTTTAAATGCATATTTTCAATTACCATTAATATTTGCACTTATTAAATCTAATTTATTAAAAATGGGGAAGTACTTATTAATTAAGTTGTACATATTTAAAATGTGAATGAAAATGTTTGAAGATTTTTTTTTGAAATGAATAAAAATGCATTTTGTTCCCAATTTAATTTCTTGGAATAAAAGTAAAAATGCTTATAAATATGGTAATATACAATATTTTAATAAATATTGGAAGCTTATTTTATTTAAAATAATGTCTATAAATACGGAATATTATTTACTTTAATCTCAAGCTGAATTTATATTTTATTTCACAAAAATTAAATAAAATACAACAGTTGTAAATAACGTATTGCCGAAATAAAAAAGAGAAAACTAAAATTTAATGAAATAAATTTTAAATTAGTAAACCCAAATTGTAATTCATGAAATTTATATTCTTGTACATAAAATTAACATTCTCCCTTATGAATAAATTTTGATATTTTTATTAAACATTTAAATATGTTGATGAAAAATTTATAGACAGTTAAATGTAAATTAATAGTTGTGATTGGTAAAAATTTACGCATGTTACAAATATGCGTCATATTATATATATTATCCTAAAAATGTTAGATTTTTATATACGTTATTTTATAATCGACGTTTTATACTACTTAGTACTAGTTAAAATTTCTCAGAACTTACATAATATTGAAATGTAATTGCCATAATATGACAATAAAATATTTACTGTGGTTATATTCATGAATTTTCCGAGTAAAATATATACAAATATAATTAAAGAAAATATTCATATAGAACAGAAGAAATACGATGAATATTCTTCATGATATATAAACTATTTTTTTCTGGATTTGATGGAAATAAGGCAAATAAAATAAATATATATTATTAATTTTATGTAACCTTAGTAGAATAAGGTATTGATAAAATTGTAGCCATACATTCAGAAAAAGAATCATTTAACAAAAGTATTTTCAATTCCTTAGATGTTATTTTATAGCCATTAAATTTATTTTCATTTACAAGAATATTGCTGTTTTCGTGGTTTATCCTCCAGCTGTCTGACAAAGTCAAACAAGATCTAGCATACCACTGACCCGAAGGCATTCAAGGACAATAAAATGACAATAAAAAGGACTTTCCCTTTTATTCAAGGACAGTAAAAGGAAAAGTCCCAAACAGTCCAGAGTGTTCTCAGCAAAAGCTTGCTGAGTTTTATATTTTGAACAAGTTGCAAAGATCTTTCTGACCTCAAAAAATTAAATACTCTTTGTCTTGAAATTGCCGTTTTAGAGGTTTTTTTCCAATAGAATGAAAGTGTACAACAAGGTTCATGACTACATACCAAGAATGGCTTGGAAGGTTAGTCCTAATTTCTAGGAAAGATACCCCAAGTCATTATTGGAAACTTATCACTGCTTTGAAAATTCAGTGTTGACAATGAATTGATGTTATAAAAAGAAGAAGGTTGAAGAGGAAAACAAGAATTTTAAATGTTATGGATAAAATGGAAGGTATACTGCAAACGGATAAGAAAAAAGTAAAATATCCAATATCATAGCTATAAAAATGATGAAATACAATGTTTATTCAAAGTAAAATATGTTTTAAAATGCAGTATGTAATATTTTAGAAAAAAATAAACAAAAATGAAATTAGTAGTAATAAAAATTAGAAACTTTTGTTAGTATGGATAACTGAATGCAAAAATTTCATTGAAATGAACTTTTAAAAGAATTCTCTTTCAAATACTAAGTTATTGTTTTTAATTTTATTTTAAAAAGTTGTGGAGTTAATAATGTTTAATGAATAAAATTACAATTTTATATAATTGTCTTGGTAATTAGAAAATTTAAATTTTTCCCTGTGTCTCATTTGCAAGTATTAAAAGTGAGATAGCAAATGCTTACAAGACATTTAATATAAATTAATATTCACACTATTTCATGTAAAAAGAATTTAATATCCTAGAATTTATTAATATAATGGATGTCTTATACATGTTTCATTTTTTATTGCCTTAAATTCATCGCTCTTTCAAACTTATTCACAATAATTTTTTCTTCTGGGTGGTAGAAAAATTTATTGTGAATTAGTTTGAAATTTTTCTGTATTTTATCTAGTTTTAATGCACTGAATAAATAGAAATTAGTAGTCTATAAACAATGAATTTATTTGTATTAAAAATCTTCAGATACCTTATATATATATATAATTCCTTACTAATAAAATGAAAAGGAAAATAATATCAAAACACCATTGCAATGACAGACCTATGGAAAGAAAGATAAAATTTCTAAGCATGATGGATTAATATTTTCCAAATGTTTATCTCTTGTTATCAAAAATCTTCTACAAGAATCCTAGCCACAAATGAATTCAATTTTTCCATCTTCCCAAAAATTCTAAGAATTGTTTTTCTAATTATTTGTTCAAAGTGTGGCACATTTCATGATGACTGGATTAAGTGGATAAAGCTGTCTCTATGCCTAATTGAATGGAGTTAAGAAATTTAAAGAAAGATATACTTAAGTTCAATCTGTAATTATTATTTAAAATGCAGTCGGATTATTAAGCATGTTAATAGAAGGGTAAAACATGGAATTTAAGTTTTCTTTATAACATTTTACCACTAAAAATTAAATAGATGTAATATTTCTTAAAATTTTATAATACTTACTTTTGTGTTTAATTTTTTACCGCTCTACACGGTGAAGTAAATATTTCTAACTTTTAGAGTAGCTTCTAATTATGCTATTCATTGTTGAAATAAGCAATTTTAACAAGCTCATATAACGATTATAAAATAATAAAGAAATTGACCTACCGTAATCATACAATATCTACCGATGTTACAAACTCCACTCAAAACTTATAGTTTACACTCGTGAATATAATCATATTAAAAGTGGTATTTAAAACAAATTCTTTAATTTGTAAACAAAATTTGATTCATTAATAATAAAAAGAAATTAACTTAAAGTTCTTTTGAAAAATAAGAAAAATAATTCTGTATATTAGACATGAATTCAAAAATATTTCCTTGAGTTGCTCATAAATTCATGGGCAAATAAAACCCAACTACCTTGGAAACATTATGTAAAAACTATCCAATATATATGTATATATATAAAATTATATACATATTGAGAAGTAATACAATATATACAATACATTTAGATTAATCGTTTAGGGTGTTACAACGCAATACCCATTAAATCATTTGAGACTATCGAGTTCAAAACAACTGATTAAATTGACAAAATAGTTACACAGTAAGAGGAAGTTAGGAACATTTCCTGTGGCAGTTTCCAGTTCATTCTAAGCTCCCGCAAAAAACAAATCCACAGTCAACTAGCGAACTAGAATGAACTGGATACTATTCCGTCCGAAATCTAATCCACGGAGGCAATATCCTCTGACATATCCCCTTGAGAGGAAGATAAAAAGAGGCTGGACAGAATATACGCAAATCTGAACAGAGGAGGATGAACGAAATAAAAAGAAAGATTGGATGAAAGAAAAAAGATGGGGAAAGAAAGATATGAAAAAAAAGATACTGACATTCTATTGACTTAATGACGCAGAAAGAATACCCATTAGGTGAAGAAACTGCATCTGCAAAAGACTAGGGGTTGGTGATGTGGAAGCCGCAAGATGGTAAGCGTGGGGGGAAATATATTTTGCTTACGTGAGAACGAGAATACGAGATTTATTATCTTTTAATACAAGCTTACATGAATGAATGACCAAAAGAAACAAACTCTTAAGTCTACATTTAGAACATGATAAATTTTGGTCTTGCTTGATGAACAAAATAATTGCATCAGTATTTTATGCATATAAAAAATTAATACAGATCCCAAATTTGGGAACACAATTTATTATTTATTGAATTGAACTGCATCTATGTACATTGCTACTCTTTGTATTTTAATTCAACGTAAATATAATAAAACAATGTATTCTTTCTTGTAATTGATTCAAATTAAATACCAAATTAGTCATATAGTCGACAAAAATATTAGTGAGATTATTTTAATCAAAAACTTTTATAATTCTTAGGATTTTCCGAATTGTGTAAAATATTATATGCTTTTGTATAAATCATTGGGTGTTTTAGTTAAACACAACTAATTTACTTAGCATATTTTTAAGCATTATTTTAATTTAAATTATATTAATTAATTTCACTTTATAGGAACGTTTTTATCATGCTAAGTGTTAAGAAACATTTTCAAAATTTTTACTTAATAATTTAACATCTTTTTACATAGCAAAAGGATAATCTGTTAAAAACTAAATATCTGGATTACTGGATAAATGGAGGATATTCATCATAACACATTACACTTATACTTAATGAAAACATATGTATAAAAAAAGTTCAACAATGCATTAAATGTTTTCCTTACATGTTAAATGAAGAAGCTATATGCATCATTAGAGGAGCAATAAATGACATCAATTTTTTTTTTTTTTTTTTTTTTTTTTTTTTTTTTTTTTTTTTTTACACTAGTATTATCGAAAGGTTATCCTTGAAGATTCGACAGAGTGTATCTACTGATTGATTATTAATAAAGTAACTTATTCTTTATTTTAATGACTTTAATTATTTCAAATGTCAAAATTGTGTTTTCTTATACTTTAATAAAATGTTTTGAATAACTTAAGCCAAATGTTAGTTTCGGGTCATACTATGATATATAAAAACTTTGTTAAACGTAGATTATAAAAGTGTTTCAAATACTAATAAAAAACATAAAAATGTAAAAAATCAGGAAATAAGTTTTTTAATTTTTATTTAGTAACAAATTAATAACTGATAAAAGTAAATTTTGTATTTTAGTTTTAAAAACACAAAATTGGCTTACTTGAAAATTACAAATTATACAACTTAATCCAATCCCTAAATAAATATTAGATATGATTTTTAGTACGATTTTAAATTATGATAAAGCTTTTAAATGTTCTTTATTTTTTTTTTTTCAAAAAATGCATTGCTTTGCATTTTGGAAAACCACAAATTTTTTTTTCGTTTTCAGAAACTTTAGGAGAATTTTTTTTTCCTTTAGATTTAAGAACTCTGAAACTTAATTTGATAATGATTGAGATAATTATTCATTAAATGTGCATAATGCATCAAAATAAATAACTTTTATTCGAGCTTTTTTTTTCCTTTTCTTATGATCATTATGAATAAAACTGATTTGTTAAAATTCCTGCTGAAAACACTTTTATATCGAGATATGTGAGATATATAAATCGAGATATGTTATTGATGTTGATTAATCATTAATAATTGAAATTTGTTTTTATGGTGTTTTTTAATTTAGTTTTAAGGAATTTATATCTCAAGTATTATTTTCATTCACTTCTTTTTGTGGAATAACTATGAGGTTGTTAAATATTTAATTCAAATGTCGCAATATGTTTCTAAGGGAATATAACTTTGTTTCTTTTTGCTAAAGTAGTCTTTATTCGTTTACTCAAATAACAATTAAAAATTAAGCTGTTTAATTTAGTTGGATTGATATTCTTGATAGCTAAGTAAAATATTTATTTTTAAATAGGCAACATTTTATAGCAGATATTACTCACACAGTTTTAGATAAAAACACATATTTTAAAATATAATTTAGTTTCCAACTATTAATATGTATATAGTAAATCACAAAATAATGTTAATTTTATTTCTTTTCGAAGAGCATATTATGATTTATTATTTTTTATATAAATCTTGGATTCAATTTTTATATTAGTTAGAATTTTTCTAAAACAGTTTTAGTCCTGTATATATTTTCAAAATGAACAAAATTTCATATTTGTGTAACAAATAAGAAATTACACTAAAATTAAATTTCTTCTTTGAAGATTTATTCTTTGTATAAATAAATATCACATCTTTACTTAAACTTCCAGAAGGTTTTTTTTACGTACATATTATGAGTTTCATTTACAATATGCATGAAATGATAATTAAGGTTTATTTTACATATAATACAATGTCATTTGACTTCATGTTTGTAAGCAGATTTGTCTTAGGGCAATAATTTTATAGTTAGCACAATTGACAGTCACAAAATCTTAATTTTTGTGCTTAATATTTATAGAGAAAATTACATGTCTTTTTTAAAAATATATTTACTTTTTAAAAATACAATTCTACCTTATGCATATCATTAATGCAATGATAGTATTCATACAAATAATACAAATATTAGCTTTCAGAGATAGTTAGAAATTTATTTTAAATAATATTTCAACTACAATGAAAATAAAAATGTTCTTGCTGATTTTAATGATCTAAAAGAACATAGCCTTCAGAAATTGTTGCTTAATATTAATCTTTGAATAATCCCTATTTGAATAAAGCATCTTCTGCAACGTGTCAAAAACTGCGCAATATCGTTGCTGTAAAAGCCTGCGGATTTTGGACGCAAAAAAGTTCGTGTGTGCTTGACACAAGACTGCTCTTTGGTGAATGGTTTTTGTCGTTGATGAGTGTCAAGGGAATAGAAGATGTAATAATTTGATGGTGCAAGGTCATTTGAGTTATTAGAATAGCACAAAATCTCCCTACAAAATTGATGTTTGGTATTCCAGGCAACCAATGCGACATGCGGATTTGAGTTATCTATCAAAACAGTACATTCTTATAATTAATTATTGATGGCTCCTTTTTTGCAATGCCTATTTTACTCATTTCAATTATTGCAAGTACAAGTCCATAGTGGCTGTTTGGTCTGTTGGTAGTAGCTCATAGTGAACCACTAGACGAATAGATCACAAGATACAAAGTATCTAGTATAGTAGTTTACTATGTCACTGGTGCATCGGTGGTTTTGAATTGTGTGGACGTTTCCCGGCATGACAACCAATGATACGTCCATTTCCATTCCCTATCGTACGAGTTACAATGATACGAGCTTTTATTGTATGATTTGTACTATGGACCTGATTTTATCACATTGATATTCCTTCTCTCAACTGACCAGTGTCTTAACTATTGCATACAAATTATTTTCCTGCTAATTTTCACTTCATACAAGGTCATAGTGGAAAAGGACAAAAACTTTTTTTTTGTTTACCGTGTATCACTCTTTATCGTACTTCATTTTGGGTCACTTATTAATCATTATTACTTACAATTAATTTAAAAAAATTTAATTGAAACTTCTAAAAATCTAATTGAAAAATAATATCTTGAATTAGATTTTTCTTTACAATAAATAATCTTTATATAACTTAAAGCATTTTTCGAACTTTGGAAGTTAATTATATTAAACTGATAATAATAATTTAATGGGACAACAATTGTACATTAATACCAAGTTCATGAAATTTTACGGAAATTATTTCTTAATATTTGATTACTTTTATAAACCGAACAAAAGTATCATCTGAATGTAATTTTTGTAGAATAATTTACTTATATACTGGACACATTTATATCATGCCACATTAATTAATATCCTATACTAGTTGGCTCATTTTTATAACGACACCAAACACTCCTTATTTCGATTTCTCTACAATGTAACTACTAAATCTTTACAGCACCTATCATATTATATAACAAATTATTCATTAACAAATGAGTATAGCATGTATTTTACATTCTTCTTTGTGGGTGATTAGTAAATGCTTTGTCTGCTTGTATGATACGCATAAAACCCTTCCCATCAACTATATAATTAGCTGCGCAACATGTGCAGTAAGAGTTAGCCACAAGCACTAAACTTCCTTAAATAGCAAGTTCTCACTAACAGTATATTATTAAGTTTATAAAATATCATGTATCAAATTCTAATCCACGCACACACATATATAAATCGATAATAGACATATAAATCGCTGATAAAATGATAAATATATATAAATTATTTTAAGAATATTCTGTCACATTCTATATAATTCAATTTATTTAAATCCAAAAATATTCCTCTGTGTAGAAAGAAGAAAACATTTTGAATCACTTTTATATCATACTGACGAGATAAACTGTTACTATTATAAGGATTTAAAAATAATCTTTGCTTAGATAAAAGACGATGTAACGAGCTCTTTTTAGAGTCAATAAATGTCTCTTTTGCATTAAACATTTTAAATTTGTGTTAAGGAACAAGTGTTTATGCTGAAATTTTCCCACTGTTATTAAATATATAAAAATCCGGATCTTCTGGTAAGTGATTAAGATATTTGTTCGGAATGTCAATCAAAACTAAAAGAAATGGACTGCGGTACTGCAATGATATAAGCGTCTTTGAAATATTCCATACAATTAAATTTTTTTGTTCTCAGTTTTATGATAAGTTATTATTATAAACGTATTAAAAATATTTGATATCATGAATTAATTCTAATTCTTACGAACGAAATTCATATTTCATTAATTAGATTTACATAATTGCATGTTATTACAACATTTTCTAATGTATTTTAAGGAAACTGTTTGCTTACTATTATAAATTCACCATATTGTCTCTATTTAAGTTATTATTTAACAAAAATTTATTTAATCACTTTATAACTTAATGTTTCTCGTTTTTAAAGTATTCATGAAATAAGTATATTTCTCAACTTATGAGATATTCTCCAGTAATTTGTATATATGTGAAAACGTATAAAAAATTAATTTTTCTAAACTATAATGGATACTATCTCACACAATCTGTCACACGGTATCCAATGAATCTTTATCATGTTGGGTAAATCCAACGATAATTTTTTTTTTCCTTTTAAAGTTTCAAAAGACGAGATCTTTTTTACAGCACCTTTATTTTTTTCTTACACTCGGTACTTTTATATATTATTCTTTCTGAGTGTAAGACCCTTCTGCCGACATATCAAAGTGAAAGAGTAACAGAAAAGAACCCTTGAGATTGGATGAAGAGGAAATAATTTCCTTCGCTCAGCGCTTAAAGGTAAGAGATGGAGATCGATATTGGTTCCATGTAAACAAGAAAAAAGAAAACTTTTTCTCGAGGTGCCTATTATGTGGTTATTCCCTGAAGCAACAAAGTGTCTACCAGGTCTTAATAGCAAAAATAAAATCTTTTTTATTTTTAAGCATTTTTTTATGTTTTACTAGATGGTAACATTATTGTTCACCTTGGTGAATTTTTATAATTTACTATATATGCTTAAAAGCATATGCTGGAATTAAAATAATGTTTTTCAAGACTTTTAAATTTTCTGAATTACTATGATATTTTTCACCAAATTTGGATACATGTATGTAAATTTAAATTTAAGTAAATTGCTATCATTCGTAAGTAATTATCCAAATAGATTTATTTGATCATGTGGACAATTTTTGAGCAATTTAACTAGAAAATGAAGTTAACTTTACATTTACTAGCAAAAAGAATTCAAAACAGTATTAAAACTGTTGTTATACTAGTTGAAGTATTATACAGCACACGGAAAGTTTAGCAATTAAAATAAAAAGAAATCACAGTTTGTTTTTTGTAATCTAATTGTAGTAGCTATTTTATTAAGTTATGCAATGAATATAAAACCCCCATTAGCTAAAAAGCTTTCGAGTATATATTTAAATTGCTCTTCAACAAATATTTAATACTATTGATTAAGAAAAAAAATCACATTTTGTAAGATTTATAAATTTTATGAAGTGTACTAGCATGTGGAACTAAATAACAATACATCATTTAATTTTATTTAAGTAAAATAAATGTTTTTATACAGGTTAATGTTTAAATATTTCAGATACACTACTGAACATTAAAACTAGCTCCTCTGAGAAAAAAATACAAAGTTATATTAAATTAATATATTATTAGGACCAGGAGATTAAATTTTAGAAAAAAAAGAATTTAAAATAACATAGAAGCAATGATTGTGAGAAATCAACTTTCAGAAGAATTACTTCTGGTAACAATAATAGCATTTATAGGCCTGTATAATGAATCGAATAAAGATTGGAAAACATTCAGAAGTAGAAATTGAAAAACATTCGCATGACCCATGCAATTTTAAGCGATGTCGTTCATCGACCAAAATAACTACTATAAGATGATGGGCCAACTAATATTATTTGATCATATTAAAAATTTCTAAGCAATTATTGACCAGATATATTTTGCTCAGAAGTGTAGAATATGTGTTCGAGCAACACAGGAACTTCATCAAGATTGATCCTTCTGAAATGCAACATTTCGCAATCTTCAAATGAATGGTAATGTATGGTCCTAAACATAAATAAAAAAGATCAATTGATAAAAGTAACGTCAATATAAACAAGAAGTGACCATAATGTGTATCCAATAATAACATATACCATCAAATGTGACGGGCCAGTGTGATAATAGTGAAGACACGTTGGCAATGTGGTCATCCACAAAGACAACAAACTCAGATAAGATTTCCATGATCCAGTTAACAGAACCAGGATCTGCTTAAAGTATGAAGACAAGCCATGACTGTATTTGGCTCGCTATTTTCGTACCATTGAAATTGTTCCGATCTGCAAAATAGAGAAAAAGACAGTTGAAATTATGGTTATTAATCTCACATTCCCTGTTGTAACAGACGTTCTCGATAATTACTGCAGGTCGTTGTATATATATTCATGCAAATAAACTCACTTTTTTACTCAAGGCTCATGTTGTTATCAGCCTTGATTAAAAAATGAAACCTCTATGTATATTGTGTCAAGTATTTACATATATTATATGTAAATACTTGACACAATATACATAGAGGTTTCATTTTTTAGGGAATTAGTTCTTGTGTGCAATTGAGCTTAAGCATTGGATTTGTATGACCATCCTAAATTGTTCAATATTCTGTGAACAATTATTATATCGTGACCGAGGTGAAGAGCAATATTATGATGTAATAAACCACAATTAATTCAGATAATTATTCGATCTCTATCAAAATAAAAACTTATTGTTAAGCATTTTGTTTTCTTACAACAAGCATGAAAACAATGTCTCACTAGACGAGAACGTTTTAATGCAGTTTGTATATAAAACCAATTTGTTTACAATGTTTTAATTTGAACTTATTTTATGTCTTCTTACTTTAATTTGTTTTTACAATAAAATTTTGAAAAGGTAGTCATTTTCTAGTCAAGCTAGTTAATTTCCTTATATGTTTGTTGGCAAGTAAATTTTACGCATATAGTGTGTTTTTTTTCCTTGGTATCGCATTTTTTATAGCCAGAAAGATTCATTTATGTCAACATTTAAAAAAATTAATTTATGCTAGAATAAAATAATTCCCATCATTCTTAATATTACATAGTTCAAGTAAAGAAAAAAATGTTTGTAGAATTAACTATAACTTATATAATTATGTAAAAAGAAAAAAAGAGATAAATATATTTAGAAGTGCATGTCATTAAATGGGAATACATCTATAATTATCTACAAACAGACAAAAACCAGTTCTCTAAGAAGCAGAATTATATTTTAGAAACTTGAAAAAGTGCCAAAATAACTATACAATACTAGAAAATCTTAAATAATCATGAAAAATTAACTTATCATTTTGCTTTGTAAACCGTATAATCTATCATTACTTTTCTCTTCTTTTATCAAAAGGAAGAAAACACATATTCTTTTTTATTAATTTCCATAAAATATTTTTGCTTAAGTGTTGTTAACTAAAAATGTAATAATTCACAATTTAAATATTTATCTTAGCATTTAATGCATTTTCAAAAGGAATTCATTTCTGTAAAACATTTCAAAATAGAAAATACAATTTAAGACATAACATTTTCAATTATGAAATTAAAATCATTTTTTAAAATTTAAGCCATTTAAACTTCAATATTAGTTTCGAATCATTTGAAATGAATATTTTTAGTATATTTATATCAAATTTAATTTCCTTTTGTTTTCACAGTATATCATTATTATAAAGGTTTATGTGTTAAAAAAGGAATAGCTACTATACAAAAAGTAGATGATTGTAATTGGTAAGAAAATACGTAATGGTTTAATAATAATATGGTGAAATAAGACTTTGTGGCTTATGTTTATGATATCGAATCTTCCATATCATAAACATAATTTATATAGATTATACTTCTATATCATAGACATTGAATGATTTAAGAGAAAATACTTTCAACTTTGGATGATGAAAGAAATTTGTTGATGCTCTATATTATATATTTTTCTAATAAATTTCAACTTTGAATGAAAATGCAGAAATGTTACTATTATATTTAGAGAAGTATTTTTCAAAAAAGTTTATAATAACATGTTTATTATTATGACAGGAAAAATAAATATTAATCAGTATTTTCGATAATTTAATCACTTAGGGCTCAATAAATGTATTTCTTTAATGATTTGTGATCATAGAAACTTGATAAATATAATCGGTAAACATTGTAAATGAAAACTAACAATTACTTTCCAAAGAATCTATCGATTTTTGTCTTTGTCTCAAATATGTCCAAATTTTCCGAAGAAACATTTCCAATAGGTCACATTTTCTAACTTCAGAAATTTGTAAAAGTGAAGCGCTGACATAAGTATTTTTCTTTCGTATGGAAACTTGAAAATGGATTGCTTAAAAATCTCTTTTAAATAAAACAGGATGTTACTCACATCACTTCATTCTTTTTTTCTGTCTGAATTGTTTTCTTTTTTACTGATGTTTAATAAATAGGAATGATTTTTAAATTTCATTCTTCGCACTTGACTTGCAGAACTGCAAAGGCAATGGGTTCATAATTTTGATCAACTGAAATGTCTTTGTTTTATCCATTTCACCAAAAATGAAATACAGATTACTGTAAGGTTATTTGAAATATTATAATGAATTTGATTCTTATTGTAAATATATATAATTTAAAACAATTGCAGTTTCTTAGATAATTTAACTATGTGTTCTAATAATATTTAAACTTCATCTAAATTACTACCGTACCGTATTCATAGCCAAACAATTAATTGATAATTATTATCTAAAAAGTGTATAATTTAAACATAACTATTAAAATATAGTTAATTCAAACTGATATCTATATTAAATATTCTAAAAGGCTAATTTTTTTTATTATCAAATTTTATTTTCAGTAAGGAAATAAACATTTGTATTTAAAATAAGTTTTTAATGAATAAAATCATTTTGAAATATTCAGCAGACATAATAAAATAAACTAAACGTAACATAAATACGTTTTACCATAATTTTAATTATTTATAGAACTAAATAGCAGTAATTGACAAAATAATTTTAGAAAATATAGTTAAGCTTTTAAACTCATTGCATTTTAAATTTTTTCAGCTTAAAAAATTAATTAAACAATTATTTAAATACTTTCATTGAAATATATATTTTTCAAATTAGATACCAAGGAAGATTGCTTAATTTAATTACCATTTCCAAAAGTTATATTTTTGCAAAATAAAAAGCGCAAAATGATTCAATTAAAATTTATTAACTCATTTTTAACATATTTTAAAACAATTAATGTTTACATTTCAGCTAAAAGTGAAGCGCTGTATTTTAATTAAAAATTATGTGAATAAATTTAACTGATTATAAATTGATAATTATTTAAGGTAAAGAATAAGAGGTAAAAATGTTAAAACATAAAACTATACGCTCGCGCATTCTAGTTAAACGTAATGATCTCATTTTTGTATTATATTGTCTGTCAAAATAATAACACTATATTTAATTTCAATGTTAATTATTTAAAAACATTTTAGGTGAAATATTCTTAGTATTCATTAATTAATAAGTAAACAACAAAGCTTTTCGTTTGAAAGCGCAGTCTTCAGAGAATTAACAAACAATTAACCACTAATTATCTATTATATTCTCCTGTGTATTTATGCAAACCAGAATTAAGCTTTTAAGTATGCTTTCTCATTTAAAATTATCAAAAGCTATTGAGAATTATAAAATTAAGATTTTTTAATAAGTTATTAATACTTTACTGATCCTGTTTATCAACTGTTTTAAATAAACAAGTTCACGTAATTTTTACGTAAATGAGTACGTTCTTTACTTTGCTTAAAATAAGAAAAATAATAATTTTGGAAATTAATTTATTGAATAAAAGCTTAGAACTTTCTATTAAGCTCCAGTATTATTCTCATCATTTATTCAGTCTAACAATGAGAGAAATTATATATTTTAATGATGGCAATAAACTCTTAATTAAGTTCACTCAAGAGAATAAGAAAATATTAACTTCTTAATATTATTTCTTATTCTAGCATTGATCTTTCATAACTGTTGTTAAAATGTCTAATAATAATACTTAATCATTAAGCAAATATTAATATGATAAAAAAAGGAAAATTATGAAGGCAATATTCGAAGACAAAATGTTATTTATGCATGAAATAATTTTATTTTCATTAAATTTATTTGGTTTACAAACATACAATATTTAGATACAAATATAATTTTATCAATTCCCTACTTTAACAAATCTTATATGTAAATCTAAATAAAATCTTACCTTATTTATTTCGTAAATTGATTTTAAGCTCAGTAAATTTTTAGCGACTTTCTCAGAATAAAAAATCACTTACATATTGCAATAAATTAATCTATAAAATGATCAATATATCATAAAAAATAAAATATTTAGAGGGAATTCAGCAAAATTACAAAAATATATACCCTTTTATAAACACTTAGATTCTTCATTGTAAATTTAATATTCCTAATTGTAAATTGTAATCTGATATTGAAATTTTGAATTTTTCAAGTATTTGAAAATCAGATTCAGCAGTGTATCAAAAATAATAACTTACATTTCGGTAAACCTATATTTCTTCACAAAAGTTAAAGTATGTCTAGATATATAAATACAATAATAAAAAAATCTAATATTACTCTATTCATTCAGTCTGCAACGTAACCTTTACAAAAGTTGCATTTTTGATTTTGATTTTAAGCAAGATTTTTTTACAATACTATTTTTAGATAAACTTTTATTTCCTCAAGTAATATTTAAAGAAATACATTAGTAGAACATTAGAAGTGGTTCTGTTTCCATTTTTATTGTGATAATAATCGTTTCCATTTACCTTTCATGGGTAAAATTTATTTTAAATTTGAGGTGTCCGGTTATAGAAAATTGCAGTGTCATTACCTGAGTCCCATCTTATATCTGAAGTGCGTTTTAAGCAATTTATGCATGCTTTCTTCAAAATATTTTTGACAAGTATGAAAATTACATTAATGGAAAGTTGATAATTTATATAATTATTAGATTCATTTGATTATGTTGTGATTAATCACACTCACACTTCAAATAAACAATAGTCAATTTCTGTAAGTCGTGAATTCAAATAAATATAATCACATACTTTATTTTTCATTTTTTGATTACTTTGAATTCAAATTAATTTTTTTTGTAACCTTTATATACTTGTTAATAATTTTTAGTTTTATGGACTTCGATTTATCGAATTAATTTAAATGGTAAATGAGACAATCAAATATATATATATATATATATATATATATATATACACTGTCTTCCAATAAGTTCATGTGCACACAAACATATAGAATAATATATATTTTATTATGAAACTCATATGAAATTTTGGAAAGATATTTTTATTACCATTGTAATTATTGTAAAAAAGATATTATCCACGCATTACTGATTAATATATTACTAATAATCAAGTACTGATTAATATATATATTCAAAACAATTAGTTTGGCTCTTAGAAAACCATAAATTATGTTATTTTGTAATAATATTACTTCAGTTATAAGATCAGTAAAATATTTACTTTTATTTTTAAAATACAAAGTGAAATGTATTATTTGTAAATAAAAACATAAATAAATCATCAATTTTCTTACCATGTCTCTAAAAATCTAATGTGTCACTAAATATTCAAATTATGAATATGAAAATATGGCATTTAAAAAATCTGCGTGGAATTTCCAATTTTACCCAATAAAGCTATTCAGCACTTTTATTCCCAAGAAAGACAGCTATATTGCCAATGTCAGCGAAAACAGTTACTTAAGTCTTTTTGGAGAGGCATCTGTCGGGTTCTTAAGTCCTCAGTTATTTTCCTTAGATATCGAAGAAGTATTCTAATGTAAAGAAAAAGAGGTATATTTAGAAAGAGAATATGCTGATGTTTCTGAATGTGCAGTTCTGTAAGAAATACTGGTCATACAATACTGTAAAATGCATTCATATTACTTTAGAATTATTATAACTGGAAAAGTATATTTCAAGACTAAAAAATGTCAAATCTGAAAAAGTAATTTTAAAATAAATCAACAAATGTGTTTATTCTATTTATTTAGGTAAACAAAAAGCATTCTGACGAGAAAAAACTTATTTTGTGACAAGATGGTGAATTTGAAAGCCTTTTAAACGTTTAAAATATATTTTTGACATCATAGATAAAATACGCATTTAAATATGTTCATTCAGCAATTGTAGTTTCTGAGATGCAGTGAATTATTATGTAAAGACATAAAAACCTTGTTTTTACTTCTAAAAAAGAATATTAATACAATTCAGATTATATTATAGTTATATAATAAAACATTTATTTATATTTCGGAAGTTCTAGTTCAAATTGTACTAAAATTAAACTGTATTTGCATTAGGCCAGAGAGAGAGTCTGTCTATTTAATTTACATTATTCACTGCTATAGATTTAAAAATATTTTTCATATTACAAAATACAGAAATTATTTTTCATTTTACTAGCTTATACTCAAGAAAAGTATTTGCTGTTATTTTTTTTGGAATAATTTTAAATAAAATAGCAAAAAATCGTTTTGAAATTACATATTCCCAAATAATTCTGACAGTGATTTGCAAAGTTTTATAATTTTGTGCACACATTAATTGTGGTAAATTAATACACTTCGTTATGGATTTATAATACGTAATGCGATGTATAATAGAAAATGTATAGTATATTTGAGAGTTTCTAAGTTTACTTAATATGATATCTGGATTGCTTACTTAATATTTTAAATTTAAGAATTGCACTATATTTAAACCATGAAAAATCTATGTTAACATGCTTCATATGCAACATGATTTTTAAATTTCATTAATTTTAAATAAACTTATCATATTAGCTTTTTCCAGACTCATCCATACATATCAAGTTTTTTACAATATTTACATCATTTTTATTCATTATATATTCTTATAGTGATCATTGTGTTTGAAAAGTTACGAATTGCACTCGAGGAAATTTTCAGGGATCTAGCAAGGAAATCAAAAATCTGTAATAAATGATTGCTATAACATATTAAAAATTGCCATCATTAATCACTTATATGGAAATATCTAAGGATAAAAATACTACTCAATTTTAATTTTTTATCATATGTATATATACGTATATACATATATGCCAATAAATATATATGCATAATGAGCTAAATATGAAATAATTTGTACTATTTAAAAAAAATTAAATGTGTAAATAATATATTCTACCCAATAATTTTGTAAATAAAGGCCAGAAAATTATTATTTTATTGACTGAGATAAGGTTTTTACTAGAAGCATTTGGAAAACGTCTGCAATTTTTAAAAATTTTAATCAATTCTAAAAAAAGTCAAATATGTTCCATTTTAAAGAATACCGTTGTTTTCATAACCTACCTTTATAAGTATAAACTTTCCAAGTGTTGGAATAAATTATATTTCCGTATTATAATAATATTTCTTACTTTATTTAAATTTTCCATTTGTGTATTCATTTCAAGTTTCTGCAATGATAGAAATTGCATTGTTATTTCATTTTTCTTTATTTAGATATTATTTATTTTAGTTGTAAATTATGATATTTGCTGAATTATTTAAAAATCATTGTTCTACTAAAATATTT
>JAPDSC010067075.1:1659-29087 GCA_026290005.1 Latrodectus geometricus
ATATATATATATATATATATATATATAATAAGGGTAATGTTGCAGCATATGATATCAATAAATTACCTCAAAATAAGAATGATAACATTTAAAAACATGGAGGAATAAGGGAAATATAATAAGAGCTTTGCTTAGGATATCAAAACTGAAATTATTCATTGATAAAATACCAATATTTATAGTTATATTGCAGTATTATTTTGTGTAATGAAATTCCATCTTATTTTTTCATTCTTGTTAAAAAAATCTTTGAAATACTAGGCATTGAAAGACCTGTTTACATATATGTGGATTTTTCAAATCAAAATTTACTGCTTACAGTCAGGACAAATGTCATGTGTAAAGTATTTTTATATATTTCTATCCATTTTGAATAAAATTATTAATTGAGGTATTACTAATTTCCCTTTTTTCATAAATTGTTTTAATAAAACCTATAAAAATCAATATTGTACTACTCGGTTTAACTTAATTTAGTTAAAAATATAACGTGTTTGTAATTAAATATATGAATATACTAAATGAATGTTAATAGAAATTGATTCAATAAGAAATTAATTATCCTCGAATATCCTTAAAATATCTTACAGGTAGGACGGATTTTGCAGTAATGTGTAAATTCTATTGAAAGCTCCAAAATCGGATATTAAATAAAATAATGTTTGATGCAAATTTTGTGTTCTTTACTTATAAAACATTGTTATAAATATTTCTAACTTTTAAGTTCTCGAATTTGAATCTTCTTTCTTTTATTTATTTAATTATTTTACAAATTATGTGCAGAATTATTGATAGTCGGATTAAAATTTAATAGGTAAATGTCAAACTACGATTCCTTTATTGCAATAAACTTAAATTTTTTATTGTTAATACAGTAAATCTGAGCCATGCATTTAATATAGGCATAAGCAAAATATCGATGTTTTAATTTGAGTTATTGACAATAGTAAATGACAAGAAAATCAATTAATGAATAAAATTTGACTCCTCATAACAAATGGACTTATGACTGCTGTACCTATTATTTAATATTTATTGCATATTTGTATTTCAGCAAAGTTTTTAAATCTAACTGGGTGTATCAATGAGTAGTAAAAAAAGGAACACAGAAAACTCTGGAGCACTCACCGTTATAGAGATGTCCAAGTATACAGCAAAAATTCTATTATCTATTTTCATTCATTGTTTTTCATCCATCTTCCTTTGTTTATGATAGGCTAGGATCAAACCAGGAGACTTACACTCCAAAGAGCGCTTTCCTATTACTAGTTAATAGCGGTTTATGGCAATTTTCCCGTCAAACACATAATATCAGTAATTATTGTCCAAAAAGTTCAGTTTCTCTCTTGAGACATTTATAAAAATATTTAGTGTGCAAAATATCCAATTAAATATTTAAATTGTCTTAAGAATAATGAAATACAAATTATTATTTTTAAAAATGGTATTAATAGAATGTACCAAAACTGATAAATAATTAAAATTAAATTCGTTATACCTAGAGTTAATCATTCTTTATACCTTCATTTGATTATAAAAGAATTTTTTTCTTTTCTTTTTTTTCAGATATGCACAAATAAGAAATATTGGGGGGGGGGGAACTAATGTTTATATTTGAAAATACTAATAATTTTATATAATACAAGATTTTTTACTGCATAATTTTTTATTTTTATTGGTAAATTTTAAAGCAGAATAAAGATGGAAGATAAAAAAAAAAATGAAGTTAAAGTTAGGATTACCGCGCTGTGGTATTTTTTATGATTTTTAAGTATGATTAAATCAAAAGGAATAATTTCAATATTTACATTTGAAAATAAAGGTGCATCTTGAAGTACTTCATTCAGAAGACTTATAGACTTTCATAAGATTCGTAATTCTCTTCAGGGTAAAGAACTCACAAAAAGCTTGTTGTCAGCTCTAATCACAGATAATGTATTTACTATATGAAAAATGTTAATTGATGATAATCGCTGCACCTACCAGTTGCTTATATATATATGCATGTATGTATGCGTGTATATATTCTATAGAATCATTCAATATCATTAACCAAATAAAATTTAAATAAATAATACTTTTCATTAATTTATTTCGATTTAAATAAACACATTATTTAAAAATTACTAAAAAATTTGCTGCTTATTTTAGAACAAAATATTTATTTATTGTGTTGAACGGAAAATAGCAAAAGTTACATTTCTTCAGAATGAAAAAAACTAAAGCACTCTAAAAAATATTAATATACATTTTTATTGAGTTTAGATTTATATTTCTTCTGATCGATGATCAAAAACTTCCTCCACATTTTCACGTGAATGCATTCTGCTATATGAAATCATTCCTCAAAAAATCTTGCACATTTTTTGTGAGGAAAACTAATTTTTTTAAATAATGAGATTAAAGTTGTGATTTTAATAATGTCGAAGGAATACACCAACTACTTTTGAATTTATAAAAATATCTAGTTAGGAAATTTAAAATAGATAGTACTTAAAACAATGAGAAAAAATATCACAAATGGCAAAATTCTTGACAAGATCGAATGTGATTAAAACAATCCAGATAAAAAAACAATAAAAAAAATTCTTTTGCATTTGTGGTAACTTTTTTTAGAAATAACTTTTAAATACGGAAGATAAATATTTTAAAGGCATTTCGCTCTCGTCACTTAATCTTAAGAACTGTTATAAGATATTAGCTGTTGCAATCAAATCCAAATAGAATTTGACAACTAGAAAATCTGCTGACAAAATAGCATACATATTAAACTGTGTGTTCTGTTCTTAAAAAATTTAAGGAAGAATAAATATATATTTTTGAAAGATTTATCACAAATTCAAGAAATTTACTTTCAATTCACAAAATTTATCAACTAATTCAATGAAAATGTAGGGTTTCTGTCAAAAATTCTATAAGTAATTTGATGAGTATTTTCAGAGAGAGTTCTGAGGAGTGTGCTTTATACATATATTCCATTTTTTTTTCCATTTTTATTCCATTATTTTTTATATTCCATTATTATAATGAAAGTTAATAAATTTATTCGTAAAATATCTCTAAGTACAAATTATTTTAAAGAACATTTTATTCAAACAAAATACCACTCTTAATGGAACTCTATTTTTGATATTTCCTTTTATTATTTTTTTTTTCGCTATTTCCTTTTTCTTATTCTATTCAAACACGTACAACGTAACATAATAAAAATAAGCATAAAGAACTATTAATTGTGTGTTATCATATTGAGCAACGATTTCTCCTCCGAAGTGAAACGAAATCATGTGAGAGTTGTGTCTTTCGGGATATGACGGATCTATATTTGATAGACATCGCATTCATCTTTTATATAGGTCTATTTAATCACTGTTTCCGCAATTTGGTGGACTTGCGTGAAGTGAAGTGAACTAGCGTGATCTCTTATCCTGTATGCACACACGATGAATATTCAAGGTTAACGAGAGCACCATGCGCCGAGTGTATTTGCACAAGTCCCTGATATCTCATTGCGGTGGGAATCCTAGACCTAAAATTTATAGGTAGAAGATTATTTTTAATTTATGGAAAAGGTCGATTTTTATATAATATTCCGCGCATAAAATGGATCCATTAAAGAACCTTCCAATAAGAATTCTTCACGTGCAGTGCATGTACTCTAGATTTTTCAAGTACGTTTATATCGTGATAGCATCGTATGCAAACTTGTCGACTAGTTTCATAAAAATATTTGGGTCAATTAGAACTATTTGCTTCTTTTTTATTCTTTTTCCTATCAAATTAAAATTACATTCGAAATTTTTGCTCTTATAACATCCTTTTATACTCTAAACGATTTAAACGACATTAAATTTTGTTAGCAAACGATTATAAATTAAAAACTATTAAAAATGTTTGCCAACAAATTAAAAAATACGATAAAAAATGTTTTTCAGTGGAAATCTGTGTTGCAACAGACTTTGATTTTTTTGTGGAAAAGATAAATTATACTTGTAATAACGTATTTATAAATAATATTTCTTAAAAAAGTTGGGAATATTCTTAATATTCTTTTCATAAGAATAAAGTTTATTAAAAAATAATTTTTTTCATCAGAAGTGTTAGTTTCAGTGGTTCTAAAAAAATTGAATCAATTCGAAATTTTTATTAAAATTTGAAATCAATTCGCTTATCTTTATTAAAATTTTATCTTAAATCATGTTTGAAATTTCATCGTTAATCTCTATTAGAATTTCATTGCTAATCGTTAATCTTTATTAGAAGAGTCTAAGTAAAATAATAATTAGGTAATTTATAATTATAATGTGTTTGCTACAAACATTTGGTTTAAAAAATTGGCAACGAACAAGAAGTTTTATCATTGAAACAGCGATCATGACGACAATAATTCTTCGATCTTTATCTTAAGATTAAACCAGAGGGAAACAATATAAAATACTTGAGTATTTCATGGGTATGTAATGTATTTTTATAAATTTATTTCTTTATTATATGCATCTTTTCATTATATACACATGTTTAAACAAAATGTTACATATTTAAATGTGAATTTAACTTTTTATTGGGACATTAGATTCGAATCGGAACATATATGCTAGTCAAATTTTAAAAATGTTTAAAATATGATAATTTTTGGACTAACTTTGATACACCCCCCCCCCAAAATTAGGCTCCAAATCTGGCACTCCCTACGGACTTTTTAGGGTTGCTGTTTCTTATTTTGGTGTTACCAATTTAGGTTTTTTCAGCTTTTAGGTTTTTGCTGTTGCCAAATTTAGTATTTTCTTGTATTTTGTACCATTCTCTGAGTTTTTTTTTTTTTTAAAGTTTTTTTATGTATTAATTATTTGTATTTAGCGAGAATCCATCTTGGCGAGTAAAAAAGGCGCCAAAAACAGGTATTATGGTTGGTGAGGGAAATTTAAGTCGCCAAATTTTCGATTTGGATCAAAGTAGTTCCCAATTTTTAATCATAAAAAAACAATTGGGATAAATGCTTTTCCATAAAGTTATGTAATATGAATTATGGTGAAAATGTGCTTTAGGTCCCCTAGTTGGCGCATTTTCAAAATCGCCAATGCCATGAGGAAAATTCTATCGCTATTTCAAAATGAAACTTAATTAGTAACCAATGAAAAGGCTAAAACAAAAGAGTAATTAATGAGCATGTGCGTAAAAGCACTTCAAATTTGCGAGTTGGTGAAGTATGGGACCTTAAGCGCAATTTAACCTATATTGCAATATTGTCACCAGATCTTTTAAGATGTCTAGCTAAAGATTTGTCATAGATTAGCCATACATGACAAAAAATTTTGCAGCACATTTACTATTGATTAAGTTATAAAACACCGGGTTATAACACATCTATACTTTAGGGTGCCCTTTTGATTCTCGCCAAGTTGTAATTGCGATTGATCGTCAAGTTGGGCTCTGATTGGTTAATCGCTTTTAGAATTTTGAAAATCCAATAGACGTTGCGTTATTATAGCATTCCATTCAATTTCATCTCTTCATTGCAATTTCATTATATTTTGCACACCATACCTGTTAGCACTGTAATCGGCGAGAACAGGAATGGCGCCAAAAAAATCGCTAAGTTCGCCAAAGGGCACCCTAAAGTACAATTTTACCAAACACTGAATTTTTTTACTTGAATTTTCCTCATTGGGATACACATTCTGCAAGACAAAATTCGAGTGCATGTATTGGAAATCGAAAGGAAATAAATTATTATTTTAATATTTTTATTTCTATCATTCGAATTTTTTGTATTACTGATAAGAGTAACCTTAACCATTTTTAGGTACTTGTCCATGTTTAAAAAAAAAAAAAAATTAAATGATGTTATTACATAAGAATTGCTTGAATAAATAATTCGAGCAATTACTATCAATAATCCCTATTTCTTAAAAATAAAAAAAATATTTTAAATAGGTATAAATTGGTCAATTTGGATAAGACAAAAATGAATATTTTTGCCACACTTGGAAATAGCCCATGAACTTTTATTCAATTAAAAAAATAGTTACAATTCATTGTTCTTCTTTTTTTTAAATTCGCATATTTATTCCATTTTAATATATTATTTATCCTTTTTATTCAAATTTGTGAAAATAATCACAATACTTACATAATAATATTGAAAAAAAAGTTTGTGATTACTGAAAATTTTCATTTTTCCAATTTAATTTAAATAAATCCGTTGGATGTTTTTGTAAGATATAAGAAACGTGTTTTTCTATTCATTAATAAAAAGTATTAAAGGAAATAAAAACATTATAAATTTATTAAGTGGTGAAAAAATATTAATAATATATATTTGGCTTAACGGATCTTGAAGTTCTTACATTATTTACATCGAAACAATTTTATATTTATATTACTTCATTACAATTGGTTAAACAATGTTTTTTTTTCTTTCTTTACCTAAAAAAGGGGGAAAAAACAAGCTTTTCAACCATCAATAATCAATTACCAATTTAAATCACTTAACATTCAATAAGTAGATTTGAATACATTCTAAAAATATAAAAGAGAGTTTTACTTATAGTTTATTTCTAAAAATATAGTTTATAGTTTGTTTTCAAATACAATGAATTCCTATCTGTCCATGGTATTGAGAAACGCCACTATAATATTATGTTGCATTATTATGGAAGATATATATTATTTTAAATTAATTAGTTATAACATATAAAGCCTATGTTTACATTTATCAAAAAGATATATTATTAATAGAAAAATATTTCAAATAATATATATGCATTTCTTTTAAACTTAATATTAAATGAACTAAAATGAAAATAATACATCACATATGAGATATTTCAACTCAATAATATGAATAACTTTTATTTATTATAAGGTATTTTCTTCTTTTAATATACACCCATTAAACAATATGATGTAAAATCCAATCCACCAAATCATGAAAAAGGAAAGAGAAATATGCACAATATATTTATTAAAAACTTCAGTTTTTTTCTTTTCTTTTTTATACTTGGACATTACTGGTAATCCGCCAAATGGATAAACCAAAATAAATAATTGAGAGAATAATCAGGATTTTACTACATTGAATTGATTAAAAAATGAGAAAACGATAACATCTGTCTGCCCGTAGTTTTCCGCACTTTTTTATTCATTCGCACAAAAAGAGAAAATCAGTAATAAATAATATCATTTGGACACAATACTTGTAGAATAAATCGAACACCGTTACATATTTTGCGAAATAAATATAAAAATTTTATGGAGCAATAAAAGTAAATAAATACTACTGATTCTGCGACGTTTGCGTTGACTTTGATGACTCATAATTGTTAGACACATGTAGCTCGGATTCAAGTGATATTTTCCGAGAAAAATGATAACAGAAAATAGAATATTATTTACTTCCCGCATCATCAAATATTTAGTTTGAAATAAAAGAGCAATTTAAATACTATTAGTCAAGATTTCCCGAATGTGTGCATTTCGATTATCCGAATATGTTAAATGAATTCTGCTATTTGTAATCAGATGGATGACTAAAAGTACGTTTAAGTAACTTTTTTAATTAAAACTTTATTATTAAATACAAATGTCTATAATTTTTTAACTGTCCAACTTATATTTTTTTCAATTCTGCTCCACCTCTAGATAATTGTTTAATGAATTATTATACGAATTCTTTTATTTTAAATTATTTGATTTACTTAAATATGTCACAAATATTAGTGTGAGAAAAACTTTTTGTTACATTTTTCTGAAATTTATTTACATGAAACTACTATAACTTTTATAAAATAAGTTTCAGACAATATGGTAATTGTATATAAAACTTACTTTTACATTTATCATTAAGAGCGGCATGACATTAATAAAAAAGTATGATCAAATAATATTTTATTATACTTCGCATTAAATGAACTAAAACATTAAGAATTCATTTCATAATAGGAGATATTTAAGCTCAATAGTATTAAGAACTTTTATATAATTTATAAAGTATTTTTACCTTTTACTGTGCAGCTATAAAACAATATGAGGTCAAAGTTCTTAATGAATGGACAAAATTTGGTTATGATACACTATCTTATAGCTTGAAGAATTTTAAACTGAATTCTTGATTTTACAAACATATGGGATTTTATAATTTCTCAGTACCTTTAAAATTTATGGTCCATTCATTAAGAAATATAAATTTAATGGTCAGAAGTTGTTTTCATTTAAGTCCTCTTAGTGAAGATTATTTTAACTTTTCATCATAGCCTAAAATATTTTAACCAGAATCTTCCAAACACAAACATTCAATATAAAATATCTGCACTCAACAAATATACTTTTTTTTATAAACATCATATAATATTTTAATCTATAAGTTTGAAATTAACCGTTACTCTTCCTGAAAATGAAGCATATTAGCCAGAGTACTTCAAATAAACTGGCGTAGCAGCTTTACAGTTTAGCAAATTTCTTATATTTTCCTGTTGGTCTAATCCAGAAATCACATGGGTTGAGGTTGATCTAGCAAGTCATAATTGGTGATTACTAACTTGGTAAAATATGAACTTTTATTTAAGCAATCATTTCCACCTGTATGTTCGGGAAATAAAGCATAATACCATAACATTTATCGAGTAAAGCTGTATGCTACAGATATTTTAAACATAAAGCCGAAACTGAGAGAAATTTGGAAGCATATTATAGATTATAATCTCATTAGTTTAGTCTGTTTCTTGTTGTTAGACCAGTTTCATAAGGCCATAGAATTTTATGGATATAAGGGAAGAGAGATACAACTTATGTTCATCATAAGATGTGGAATTCTTTTCAGAAAACGATTCTTTTGCGTAATTTGAAGTAGGGATTAGGTAGACGACCTCCTCGGTAATCCCAGAAGTATCATTCCACTTGAATACTATTGCAATAAAGTTTTCACGAAATTCAGCCACTATTATAGAAAACGATGGATTGGGTCGGGTGTATAGTTTGCTACTTCCCAGAATCGAGGACGATGATTCTTTCAAAGCAATATGATCTTCATGTGATGAATACTGTATGGGTCCTCTACGATGAGTAATAACGGATTTTTTTTTGTGCTACAATTTCATATCGATTGAAAAGCTCAACTAAATGAATACAGAGGCTGGTCTGCTTACGTGAACATGTGGGGCAAGTATTACATTTAAATACAAGTATAATTTAAATTCAAGTATTACATGAATTTAAATTTATAGAAATAACAGCAAAGAAAACTTTGTTTCAGCACTTGTAAGCTAAAACTGTTGTATTATTTTCAACTCGGTAAAGATAATAAAACAACATATTACAATTTTTTTTTCATTAAATTGAATAACTCCTTTTGACGTGAATTTATACTGGAGCTTAATCAGCATTTTCCATGTCTGTGTCGCCATTTTAATGTTACAGATGGTTAAGTTTCCACCGGAAATAGTTTTATTCTTCACCTTTCAATAAATAGTAAATTTGTGTATTTAAGCTATTTTATAATTTTTCGCAAATCGGAACCAGCAAATATTTAGAAAGGAAGTCCTCTGAAGTTTTAACATTGTTTCAATATATTCTATTTAAAAATCATCATCTTATTGATAATAATATTTTACGGATAAAGTTCGGCATTCAAATATTAAGGGGTAATTCTCTTAAGGTATTAAAATTTCGGGAAATAAAGCATAATTTTACAGACACAAAAATCCAGATGCAATTCGTGTAATATTTATAAATTTTAGTTATCTATAAATTTGCATTTTTATTTGATTTACCTTTTATGAGGTAGTTACATCTCATACATTTGCAAAATAGTTTTTCCATGTGTTAACATAAATTATTCCAAACTAATAACTTTTTCAACAAATTTTTTCGTACAACATTTGGACATAGCACGAAAGACATCATAAAATCATATGATTTTTTCCTGGAACATTCATAAGTTAAAAAGGAAGTTATTTCTGGCAATTCAACTAAAATATCGAATAAATATAAATGTATGCATTAAGATTATTTTTCCCGAAAAATGCAGTAAAATGTTTTTGTGTGAAATATAACTCTCTTTTTTTCATTTATGTATTTTCAATTAAGTTTTTAAATTCACCTCATTCCTTTTATTTTATTCACACTTCATTAAGGTAAAATTCTTTAATAGCAAAATATTCAGAACATAAATTTCATTGATAAAGTATTACTAAAAACAATTTGAATAATCAATAATTTTATTACTAAGTCATTTTCGTCATAAGCATTATGTGCTTTACTTTTTGGTAATATCCAGCGTATTTTAAACATAATAACTGAAAGATTAAGATATCTGAATAAAAGTTTCTCACATACACTTGTTTTTTCTATTAATTAAAGTAATTTATTTAAGTTGTAATTTGATATAAAAATTATAATAAAAAATCTGTTACTTGAATTTTAACGAAATGCTATCATTTTTTTATGCATTTAAAAATTATTATGTCTTAGTATAAAAAAAAGTAATAATAATTTTGTATAAAACTATGTAATTTCCTTTTATTTAATTTAGTGAAAATTTATTTCCACGGTTAACTTCATAAATGCTAAGGATTAATATTCTTAATATTCACTGCAGGTACTTATTAATTGTATTAATGGTTTTACAAGAAAGAAATATATTGTAATCGTACTTATAGTGAGGAAAGAATGGTGGTGAGCTAGAAATTGGTTTCAAAACCAGAAACACTTGAATATTTAGATTTTATTTGGCCAAGACTGAAAATATAAATATATATAATAAAAGTACTAAAACAATCGACATCAACAACATCATTCGTAATGAAATATAAATTTTGTGTTTGAAGTATGTTTATATAATATTCCAAGTTTTCTTAGTTTAAAGAAATGTTCTTGTCTTTCTAGAACATTAAATTTACGTTATTGTTAAAAATCACAACATATCTTAAAATGTTGGTATATGCATAAAATATTTTAAGGTGGAAAATGTTCAATTTATATATTGCTCATCCTAACAAAAGTCAATAACATTTTCGGTAAACTCCTCAGTGTCGTAAAAGTACGATTTTAAGTGCTGGAAGCCATCAAAGAACGCAGGTACAAGTCATTGTCAGTGGACGTGGGCACTGAAGGATTAATCTCATAAATTAACGTGTCACAGAGAACAACGGGCTCATATCATTACAAACATAGTTAAAAGAATGCTCGGGACAATCAATCTTCACAGATATGCCAAATATATTGGTTTCAAGTAACATGTTGCTATCGAAGTCAAGCTTTATGCATTCAAGGTTGTGCCCTTGTTGATTTATTTACAGCTTTTCAGAGAAATAACAAAAATACTTACAACACATCAGTATAACATACTTTAAATGTTAATAAATAAAAACTCTAATCCTTTTTGCTGTAAAATAAAAAATTTAATTGCGTTAGACCCATTTGAAATACCGCAACATGCATTTTAAGAAACAAGCATTTTTTTTAAACATTTAATTTTTTTCATAAAAATATTTGTTTTGTAACAATAGTCTTGTCCCCATATAGATGTCCATGAAACACAGAATTGTATTTCACTATGGAAAACACTATTTGTAAATAGGGAATTTAAAACTGAGGATATTCAAAAGGATAAAAAGATAGGAGAGAAAATTTATGTAAGTGATATCTTAATTTTTTACATTTGCCTTAAATGTGCATACATATCAAGCTAGAAAAATTGCTAATTCATTTTATAAGAATTTAATTATTTTAAAAAGCCCCATATATATTCATATCTAATTATATCTGTCCATAAATTTTTAAAAAATTTCAATTATCCAAGTATACTTTTAGCATATCGATATTTAATATAACTGTTCATACGAAAGTTTTACACTGATATTAAATAAAATTCACGAAAGAGCAGAAAAAAAAATTTATAAAACGGGAAGACCATTTATAAAGTGAATTCGGTGGAGTTCTTTCCCGTTTTAGTCATACAATGATAATAAATCAAAATTCTAATAGCCTCATGAGAATCAAAAGAAATATTTAACTAATGTATTTAGATTTATTTTCTTCCTTTTTACTTTTGTTTCTATTTTATAAAAAAATTCTTTATATCATTAAAAGCACTAAAAAATTAAATATCTGGCATTCCTTTTTATTCATTACTATTATTCAAAATATATTTATTGAAGGAAATAGTATCTATATATTTTTCAAGCATATCATGAGAGACTTGTAATTAAAATTTGTTTTATCTCTCAGAAGACTCCAAAATTTTCATAGACCAAAAGAAAAATGTCTTAGACTAACATTTATTAAATGAAATATTCCATTTGTAATGTTTATTAATAGAATTTAATGTATCCATAATTTCAAATTAATATAATGAACGTTTTTCCAAATCATCAGTTAATTGCCTGTTACTTAGTGCATAATGATTTCTTGGGAGGAAATTTGAGGGAATTGTAATGTTTGATAACGTGTACTTGACATTCTATCAGACCAAAATTACTACAATTTTTTTTTTTTTTTTTTTTTTTTTTTTTTTTTTTTTAAGCAACCGAGTATTATTACCCTTCAAAAGCACTTATCATATTTAATATGTTGTGATTTTAAAGAAAGTAATTTGTAAAACTCTCAAGCTCTAGTTTAATAAAATAGCAAGAAGAAAGCACAAATACAACATCCTTTCCCCTCTGTTGCAAGTGGCTGTGATGGAACCTAGAATTTTTCATCCCTGTGTCAACCATTTTAAAGGTTATTGTAAACTTTTAAGTGGCTGATTTAATACCACGTAGTGGACAACCAAAAGCTATTATAAGAATATAAAGAGAGAGAAAGTTACCTTTCAGAAGAACAATTCGTAGATAATGGGATGTATTCTTGTGCCGGAAACATGAACATTGCTATTTGAAATATTATGTGACGTAATGTATTGGCAATGTCAAATGATGCCATAGCCTTAGTTTTTATTTTCAATTGATCTTTTCAACTATAATTCTTTATCAAATACAAAATGATGTTCAACCTACATTAAAAATTATTGATTTTCAAAGTGTATATATGCCATTACAAAATCTAAAAAGCCCCACAGTTAATATTTTGTAAGACTGCAAACCAATCAAACGATATTCTCTACAAACTTAATCTTGCCCAAAATATTGTTGCTGTTTTATTTTTTATAATATTTTAAGATAATTATAATATTTTAAGATAATTTTTATAAATATTTTAAGTCACTTATATTGAGCCTAATATTTTACAACTATCTTTCCTGTCCTCATTTATATTTGTTATGAAAAACCAGTGATTACTAAATATTTATTTTAGCAATAGAACTAAATCCTAAGACTGCCTTTGTTCCATAAATTTTAATTTCCTTTTCTACATAGTATTTTACATCTTTCTACTTCTATACATATCTTTCGTTGATAAAGCTTTTGTTCATTATTTGTTTAACATTCCTATGCCTCTAATGTTATTAAAAACTGTCTTTAAGACTAGCAAATACTGAATAGTGTTTTGCATTGTTCTACACTTGTACAAATTAATTTTATTTAATTTTACCCAATTTCTACTGTTTTGTTTTAAATAAATGTAATGTGAATTCTAGATTTATAAACTTCTTAGTCTTATTACTTAAAACTCTAGTTTTATTTTTGAATGTGCTCGCGCACTCCGTCTAGTACAAAACATGTAATTACTATTATCCCAATGTGTAAATTTTTCGAGCTTCACGTCTACCAAAGTTTGTTATACTACCATTTTCGTATAACTCTGTTTATTTGATATATTAGTAGCAAGGTAACAATTTAGTCACACCTCACAATTAGTGATTATTTCTTACACTAGTGATACGTAATAATCAGCATACATTTTTATGACGTCATTGGGGTATTACTCCAATCATGTAAGTTTGTAACAGCAATACCTATATATACAATATAACATACACAATAATATATAATACAATATAGCGACATTTAATAATTAGTGTAGATTTCGAGATACTGAACAGTGTAGTTTTATAAGCTAATGAATTAACCATTTGTAAGTTTCATAACCATTTGTAAGTTTCATAAACCGCGTGTTTAATCCACCAAACCAAAGAACAATATATTTCCAAACATACTATGTTTTCAATTTTTATACTTAATACGTCACTAGTATTACGTACCTAGATTTTAGTATCTGTGTGCTTGTTTCTTTACATTTTTGTTTTCGAACATCAACATAAGCTATACTTCCAGCAGATTTTTAAATGAGAAGCTGATATATTGTGCTTTTCAATAGAATTAAAAAATTAGATTGCTTCAATTTTTATGAATTTTCTCTCAAAAAATATGTAAAGCAGGATTCTCGAAATTTGTTATTAATACCCTTAACTTTCAACAATGTTTTTACTCTGCCCATAAATAACATGTACTATTTACTTAAGTAGTCATAAAATTTTAATCGAATCTAAGAAATAGAAATTCGCTACATGAAAAATGAATTAATAAGTTTCTGTATCAGGTTCAAATTGTTGATATAAAATCTTGTAATATTTTTACTCATCAACCGTTTTTTCTAATACGTTTCTAAACGTACAAGCTACTGCTTACTACTCATCCATGAATATTTTTTCTTGGATAAATTTTAATCTGTTATTTTTTGATCTGTGCCTTGTTTATGTTAAATAAAATCTGTATAATTTTCTGTATCCCAAAAGAACCCGTGTGTAAATATTTTTTTTTTTTAAATTTCTCAATTATATTCGGAAATTCCGAACTGGAATTACTAGTTTTCGCTCAAATTATCTTTGTTGAAACAACTAATGAAAAGTGTACTGTCATAAGAACTGAATCTGTTTAGAATAGGTTTTAAAACAAAGATTGAATGGCACGGAAACATTCAGTTCTGTAAATTAACAAGCTGGTGGTTCGAGAAATCCTTATAAAAACATGGTAGTTGTTACATAAATGCAGTTTGCAAACGCCTTAGGAATTTAAAATAATCATAAATACTATAAATTTTGATTTAATTAATGTTTTAAGAGTGTTTCACTTGCAGTGTAAATGGGGAGAAGTATATACAAAGGACTGCACGATGATATATTCAATGTGCATATCGTAATTAAGAGGCAACAGTTTTCACATTGTAATAATATGCAATTGACCTCTACTGATCTTTTTGATATTGTCAATATAAATGACAATATAGACTTTTAAATCTACTTTCCTTATTCTTGTTTTGTAAATAAAAAAGCTTATAAAAATCTACAGGATAAAATTTCTAAGGTAATGCGCGGCTAATTATTTGATTTTCTATAAAATGCTGTCGTAAGAAAAAGTAAAGTTGAAAAAAATTACTTGTTAAAACCTGATGTAATTAAAAGCATTTTTTTTTTTTTTTTGAACGGAACTGACAAACATTGTAAAATTATCTAATAAGATATTATAAAATTGGGAAGTTTCTGAACATGTCTTTATTTTCTATGCACGAATTTCTTCAAAAATAATATAAATAAATAAAATAAAGAACTGTATGAAATGTTTTACTATCTTAATCCATTTAGCTCTGCAAAAGGTATTATTATTAGCTGAAAATTTTTGTTTCTGTTTTGATTGGTCACTGGACCAAGCAATAAAATATAGAAGTCTTTAAACACAATTCATTTAATCAATGCCACCTGGTGTCTAATCGCACTTTTGCATACAAAATTAAAGCAAATATGTGGAAATCTCTGTCAGAACTGTGAGAGGATTGTTGACAAAATACCTTGTAATCTCTGGAAATGTTTTATTTCAATAGTTTTGTTAGGTAATTTGTTTTACTGCCTCTGATAAATTTTCAACTATTTGAATTGCCACAGTTTTTCTACCTCTTAGAATCCAGAAACTATCTGTTTGAAAAGCATTGTAATATTTTCCAGAAGACATGATGAGTTTAAGTTTATTTTAAATGTTTATGAAATACTTTTGAACATCTGAGTATTTATGAATCATCATCAAAAAAGGTAGCAAAAGCCTCTTTTTTGTAAAATAAATTTTTATTAGAATTATATAGAAGTTGAAGAATGTTTTCACACATTTATATAATAGAAGTTATATTAAGCATTTTGCTTAAAACCCTGTCTTTTGTTGATATCTTGACATTTTAAAATATTTAATATCATTCAAAATTTATAACAATTAATGATTACTTATTATTTAAATATGTACGCTATTATAAAGACTTTCACAAAGTCGTGTTTTTGTTACATAAGAAAAGCAATTTCTGGACCATTAGTCATGTTATAAGTTAAATTTTTATAACTATAACTATTTTATAATTATAAGCTAAATTTTTATAACTATGACTATTTTATAATTATAAGCTAAATTAATACAACTATTTTTCTCTCTATTATATCATCCTATCTCAAAACTATACCATAGATTTTGGGTTATCATAAAAGACAGATTTTCTCTATAGTATCATTTATTCATTCTTAAGATTTAACTGCTACCAATTCCTTATGTTATTGTTTAATTGGACACGTATGTCCCTAATCAGGTATTAAAAAAAAGAAAACCCTTCTAACTTGTTGTCATTAACTGGGGCATTTTGGAATGGGCTTTATATGCATAGCATACTGAAAATACTTGACTAATAGCAACAATGCTAAGCTATTTCGTTAACAATATTGAAATGCATTGACATAGCTTATTTCTGGTCTCAGAATCCTGATTGTTTCTTTTAAAGATTACAAGTGGAAATGACAGTGATAAGTTCTTAAAACAATTTAATAAATATTTTTATTTAACTTAGAATTTCCATGCTATATATTTTTAGGGGCGTATAAATTGTATGTAACTTAGAAATTAAGATGATAAACAAGTCTATTAACAAATAAATTAAAAATACTTAGACAGTTGCAGGATCCTCCCATTTTCTTGCCCCCTTCTTGTATGTATTTTAATTGTATATATTCTTCTTGTATGTATTTTAATAGTTACTTAAATAAAATAAAAATGCATATATCAAATGAAGATGCTAGAAGTATTTACAAAAGTGAAAATTACATAAACAACTTTAAATTTCTATAAGGAAAATTATGTTTTTATTGATAACTTGATTTTCCATAATATGCCCCAGTTGATGATTCAACAAGAAAAATTATTTTTTGAATGTTTTTCCATTTGTGACGTGTATGATGACATGAGTGATCGATTTTTGAATCGAAAAATTCCTATGTTTAAAATAATGCCATAAAATGAATTTTTATTTATATGGAATTAACTTAAAGTTAATTTTTTTTTTCAAATATGGTGTATGGATCAAAATCGTGTATGCATCAAAACATATTTTTATTGTGACATCTGTATAAATTTATTTTTACGTAATATTCTATTTTAAAATCTTAATATATTAAAAATATATAATAGAATATATGATTGTTTATATGAAAGAATGTATTCATGTGTATCAACTAAAAATTGAATATTATTTCAAACTGGTCTCAGCCTACAACTTATTTTGAATTGTCAGTAAAACTCAAGAAACAATAGCATAACATATGCGCTTCATAAATATTTATAATATATTATTTTTTCCATTATTCTAAGTAATTATAAGATATTCGTATTAAATAAAGGTAACTTTTCCAATCGATTAAATTTAATGTACTAAAAAGGTACTATTATTAACTTCAGTTTTATAGTTCATTAACCAAAGCAAAGTCTTAATATTTCCTTTTATTTCTCGTGTGAAAAAGAAACATTTTTCATTTATATCACAAAATTTAAATTATCATTTAACTTCCTACTGCAACCATTATTAATTCGCAAAAACATTAAATAGTTAAGCATATATGCTTTTCCTCTACTTAATGTAATCGGGAGATAAATTCCGAGTTAAGTTTTTCCATTTACTTCAATTATCAAATTCTACAATTCTAAAAATATTACGCAGTACCTAAAAATAAAATAATAAATAAAATAATATAATAAAAATAAAATTTCATGAATATGAGTCATAGGAAAATATTGATATAATCACCTGCTTTATTTACAACATTAAAAAATGATAAAAAGTAAAATGTTTCTGAAAACGCATTTAAAGTTTTTTAAATCTACACTGTTTTCTTCAAATAATTCATTGTAAAATAAAAACAGTTACAAAAATTATGTGATTTCATATTAACTGGTATAGTTGTTGTTATATTAACCAAAATTCTAAGCAATTAGTTTTAAAAATGATTGGTTATTAAAAGCAGCATGATGCTATGTACATTAGACACTATCTTTTTTTAGTGAAACTAGCATCAGCGTAAGCGATTCAACTAATATTGTGTAATTTTTCTTGAAATATAAACATCTGCATTGTTTCAAATTTCAAATCAAATTCTAAAAAAAAATTTTTTCGTCTGCAATATGTCATTCCTGTTGGAGTAGAACAGGGAATAATAGCTATTTAACCCCACCTTCAGCAGTTTCGGATGTTTAGCATCTTGCTCTTGGTACTCCCCCGACTTTTCTGCGAAGCGTACGGCAACCCTAGAGAGGAGTGAACAGGTAAGAAAGTTAAAATTCTAATGAGCAGTTGGCGCACCTGTTGAAATCACTTTGGCGACCGAAATAAAACTTTCCCCCCGTACTTCCCCAATAGGGCAACCTGTCTGCCTGGAACGTATGAATGTCAGAGTAAAGCGGTACACCTGTGAGGTAAAGATCACGTCTTTTGTGTCAGTCAAACAGGCGAGTTCAACTGAGCGAACAGCACGTATGGAATACGATTTGTCCGAATACAGATATTTCTGCTATGTAGTAAGTGCTGCTGTTGAATAAGGCAGGACGAAGAGCAGTCCTTTTTTACAGCAAACATGTGCTAGCCGAGTACTTTGGTAGATAAATATTATGGCAGATGTGAGCGGCACCGACCATCTGGTAAGTACCATATTCACTATCAATCAAAGTGTGATGCCAACGTTTTGTAATAAATTATTTTCTTGAAATCGGGATTGTGCTATACACGAATTCCCTCACAAATATTTTTGCACCATGCTCGTAAAAAATAATAAAAAGGGAGCTTTAAATGCATGGAATTATTTTGATCCGATTTAATTAGGGTAAGATAGCCGACGAAAAATGAATTATTTATTGTTTTAATTGACTATACACTTGATGAGCTACATAATTAAGCAATTCATTTTTGTCTTGCAAATAAACATTTATAAAAAAGTGATAAAAATATTAAGACAATAAATTACATCATTTTAGATGTGTATTTTTCATATTCTAAAACCTAGTGACAATGAATATATTTCTTTATAATGCTTTGTTACATTAAATTTCAGATATCCTTATGGTTATGCAATTTACTTGAACTTATTATGCTTAGTATTTATTAGTATAGACATTTCTAAGAATGGACCACTCTCAGCAGATATTGCTTTTTTGAATAAAATGTTATTTGGAAATATTTTTCTTAGTAAATATTTTTTTAAATAATTTGTATGCAAAGAAAAACATTAAAAAGAATTGGTTATTGGTATTATCTTACATTGGAACCTACATAATAAAATTTTACATTTGTTACCCGTAATAACTCAAAATCAATCAGGTATATCTAGTTAATTAACTGATAAAATGTGTAGTATTATAATAATGCTATAAATTTCAAAAACGTATGAAAAATAAAATGTTAGTACATAAAAATGCAAAATATTGAAAAGAAAACAATGTAATAAGACAGTGTATAATGTGATCAATTGTTAAAAAAATAAGATATTATGAATTAATTATCTTAATATTTAAGATTACATTTAGAACAATCATCTAACTTTAAATATTTTAACTCTATTTTTTTCAAAATTATTTACTCGTCCTCATTTCAAATTAATCGTTTTGTTAATAACCAAAAACATAAATTGAAGTTATTCCTTCTAAGTATAATTTTTATAATTGGTATGCTTTTTGATACTGGTTTTTCCACTAATAAAGTTTTTCTTTTATATTTTTCTTGATATTGCTTAACTGAGTATTTTCAACATTAAATAGGCTTACAACAAATTTGATTTAATAATTTTAATTCTATTTAATAAAAAAAATTTAATGGAAACCATTATTTAATTTTAAGCCTTGTAATGAAATAAAGAGAGCAAATTGTTTTCATTTGCAAGATTTTCAATTAAAAATTGCTCCAAAATTTTTAAAAGAATTAAAACAATAAAAAAGAGGCTTTATTTTAATTATTAATCTAAGCTCAAAATATTTGGTAAAATTGCATATTATTTGCATATATGGGCAAATCCATTTTTATTTATTAGATGTAGTGTTATTTTACTCTCTGTACGGCGACAAAAGTAGAACACAATTTCATTTCTAATAAAAGAAAACATGTGATTCGAGAAGTAAAAAAAATAATAATAAACAAAATTACAAAAATAAAAAAAATGTTCAAATATAACTACAACTTCATATATAAACATATTTCTTTAACAAAAAAAATAAAATAAAAATAAATAAATAAACTAAAATGAAAATTTAAATATAGAATAAAAAATTACCCCATCTAATAATTTCTATATCATTGTCAGAAACGTTTAATTTATATAGAGTTTCAATATCAGTAAATAATTTCTTTGTGAAGTGTACCAACACATAAGGGATTTTCGAATAAAATAATCTTCTAAATTATAAAATTCAAAATTTTTAAAAATGTAGGAGTTAAAATTTTAGGTTTCATTAATATTAATAATTCGAGTTCCTTATTTAATATAACGCTAATAAGTAATAATTAGCAATTATTTTATGTTAGTTTGTGTGAGATAACTCTTTTTTCACAACTGAGAAGTTGAATGCAGGACTAATACATTATATTATAGTTTACAATAATTAATAATTATTATCATTAAAATAATGCCAAGATTAGATTTAGTTACTTTATAGCGATAATATAATTACTTTATGTAATATTGATTGTATTTAAATGAGTTTGTCACTATTATTTAATGAATAAAAATTATATTATTATAAGATAGTTATTCCTTACAAAATAACTTAATTTCTTTCAATGTATTGTATATTTTTTTTACAATATTTATTGGATGAATCGATAAAGGTGACTGAAATAGTAAATTGCAAAGGTAGAAATGTTTCCTTGATTTATTATTATTATTTTTTTTGTTTGTTTTCTTTTGAAGTTAGTCATACTTAGCCATGTTCAATGTTTAGTCAACTGACCATAAAAATTCTGTCATAAAATTTAATAACTCCGATCGGAAACATTTACAAAAAAATGTTTTTAATTGTAATATATTGAAGGTAATTTCTTTGTGCAAATTTTGATTTCAAGTGGTAATGAGTAATACTGTATAGAAGAATAAAAACAACCGCACACAATTTTATATAATATGCACATTTATAAAAATTCTTGTTTATAATTTCCATGATGTATGGTATAATAAAAATCCTTTCTGATAACTGGTACGTTTATAGTAAAATTTTACTAAATGTAATTTTAATAAATAGAAGTTATAAAAAAATATTTACAAATTTAGAATCAAAAGAACTGTTTCTTTACTAACTATGGATTACATTATTGATAACTATACATGAAATATTATTTTAAGCTCTATTTAAATTATACATTAATTAAAAAAGAAAATAAATTGCATTGAGGATATTTATTCGCATGAATAATTTTGCTAACAACAAAAGATAATATTTTTTCCTTATTTCTTTCTTTCTTAAGTGTATTAATTGTGTATTATAACTTTTCCTAGAAGAGGAAATTTAATTTATTTTATCGCTTAACATATTTGAAACTTAAGTTTTAATTCATTGGTTTTACTTCTCCAAAGTTGGTAAAAACCAATGAATTAAAGCTTAGGTTACTTGTTAAATTGCAATTAAAAATCAGTAATTGTTTCCATTACTGATTTAATCTTCTTACAAAATCGGGAAGAGTCTATTTAACGAACATTGATTTCTTCTGTTCCGATCTTATTTTGATATAGGAACCTGGGATTTAAAAACAGCTTGTTTTGCATGAAGTGCAGCAGTCACAACAATTGCCGGCAGATACGTAGTAAACGGTGGGGAAATAACGAGGTCACTCGCAGCCTGCAAAATTCGGAAAAGCCTGTGGATTGACCGACAAAAGGCGAATAAAAAATAATATTTATTTTCGTATAAAATGGGGCTGCCGCCTAATAATTTGCCAGAATGGTGTTTGTTCTGTCATTTGCATTTTTATTAAGTTATATTTTGCTTACCTCCAACATTGTGGGCGGTAATAGTCATTTATTAGATTTTTCGCTAGCCGTAGCCTACTGGATTCGAATTTTGTTTTGCACCTGCAAGCAACGAGTGTTATGAAAAATTAGAATTTAGTGTTCAAATACCACAAAAAGAGTCGTGGTTCCTAAGATGTGTGAAGGCATAAAAAACAGTAATGTTGAGGTGAAGAAGGCGAAAATTTTAAATTGCATATAAATATATATTCCCGTTTTTTGTGAAAATGAGTATGTATGTTTTGGTATTTTAGTGATGTATTGTTTGGCAGAGGGTAAAAGTCACATCGAATGATAGATAGAAGTTATATTTACTTTGGTTACTTCCATGCATCTTAGTCGTTTTATTTAGTTGAAATGCGCGGTAATTTTATCAGTCAATGATCTCTCTTTATCCAGAAATTAATAAGACAGTATTCAAACTGTTTTAATTGATATATTGTAGAGAATTACGTCATGGATAAAATAATCATTTTGCTTTGTGGAATAGAATGTGATAATTTTCCTTCGTAACCTTTTCTTGTTATTCAAAAATTACTTATTGACTATCCATATGACCAAGTAATTTGTTACATTTTGCTTGGGAAAATAATAAAAGTCCGCTTATAGATTCATGCTGATTACTCAATGTTTTTGAAACAATTCGTTCTCAATGTTTAAAAATTTTGTGGATTTAAAGTAACATAATGTAGCAGATTATTTAAAAAAAAGTATGCATCTGCTACATTATGTTACATTAAATTTTGCGGATTTAAAGTAACATAAAGGAGATTATTTGAAAAAAGTGTATGCCTGTGGTTTATACTATAACGATACAATGATGCTGAAGTAAAATAACATTTCCTTCGAATAACTTATATTATAAATTTTAAATAATTATATATTTAAACATATATAAGTTGCTCACTAATACATCATTTTCTACTTTGTAATTCATACTTCACTACTTTCCATTAAGTTTCATGAATATGCTCCCGAATTTCTCTTATTTATAAAAACAATAAATTCTTTTCGTTCTTTACTAGTCAAATTCAATCTTTTTGATATCAATTTAATTTTCAAGAAAGTTAAATAAAAATAAAAAAAATTAAATATAAATATATATATATATATATATTACTCAAGAGTCGATATAGTTTGAAATGATTGTGAAGAGCCATTTAAATAATTATATTATCTTCTCTTAAAACATATACATTTGGGTCAAATTATACAATAATTTTTATTATGTTTATCTTCAAGAGCTTGCTTTCTAAAGTAAATAATTGACTTCATAACATTATATCATCTATTAAAATATACCAAAGTATTTGTTGTGGTGAAGGAAGCAAAAACGTGATTTGTTTTATATCGAAAATATTCTTAAAGTACTAAACAATAATTTGATTTTGTTCTATGGAAGAAATTTAGCCTGTGAAATCAAGAATATGCATAAGAGATATTTTTAAATTTTTTCTCAGAATTTTAATTTGCTTATTACTGGTGCTTATTTTAGGAGAAAAAGTAAATTTTAAATTGTGCGCGCGTCGTGCTTAAAATTTTAAATTGTAATATCATCATTAAATGTTAAGCTTACTGTAATTCACAAACATAATTACAAAGTTTTCTGAAAAATTTAAGAATGAATTTAGATTATGACCGCAAATATTATATCTTTCAGTCATATCGCACATATATAAAACAAGACAATTTAATAAATAATGCTTACATTTCTCCTTTAGGCTTTAGTTAATTTTTATAAAAGTCAGCGCATATAAATTTTTAAAATTTTCTTTTCCAAACAGTTTTTATCATTCTTTAATATTTAAATAAACTGCCATTTGGTATTAGTAAGTTTTCGAAAGTATAAATTTTATGAAAAAATACTAAGCAAGTACTAAGAAAAGTACTTAAGAAATTAATGTCTAAAAAAAAGAAAGAAAATCAGCTGTTATGTTGCTGTATAAAATTTTCTCTGAATTATTTTATGGGATATTAGAAGCACGTGAAGAACTATCATATTTATGAGAATTCCTTCTGTGAGAAGACATATTTTGAATACAAAACAAAACTTTTTTTGAAACTATCGTTTTACGTATATCGGTACTGATTTTAACATTTTTTTCAATAAGTTTATATCTGTTTAAGGAAAACTTACAAAATCAATCACGCCGAACCTATGAGCAGGTTGATTCTGAGGAATGTCTGGATTATGAAACTGTTTTTATCTCAAATAAAACAATCTCATCACCAGTATAGGGAAAACAAGGTTTTTTTGTTTGTATTTCGGTATGAAACAAAAGACGAAACTAAGAACAATCGTACCGAATGAACAATTTTGTGAATTTTTGTTGTTTAATTATTTTAATATTTAGAGATAAAAAACACACACCAGGTAAAATTTTCCTTTCGTTTGAAAAAAAGGGAAATTTTCGTAGATGTACACGGATTGAATCGATCAATAGTATTCCATAAACTTTTTAAGCTTTAAAGAATGAGGTTGTCTTCGCCTTCAGCTCAGCTTGCAGCAAATTTACAGGTAACTAAAGAAATAAAATTTCATTTATATCTTTCTCACAGATCTGTGCTATTTTATTGATGTTAGAAAATACAATTAATGGTTCTAGAGATTTCTATTTTGGGTAATTTAGTTTCCAGCTACTATAAAATATTGCACGTTAAGATAGCCGGTGAGCAAATATTAGGTATATATAGCAAAATATAATACAAATTTAATCATTATATGCAATAAATGTAAGCATATTTATAAGTCAAATAGATTTTACTTAGTTGTGATTGATATATAATTTAGGCATTTACTTTTAATAGCATTCTGATTTCATTATTCAACTGTTAGCGAGAATGAGTTTTATTTTAAAAGTATTTCATTATTTGTTTAGTTTACTCTATGAAGTTTCCTAATAACAATAATACCTGTTTTAATAAGCAAAATCTTATTTAAAAACACATAGTCCATGCTATACATTAGCATTTGCATTTGACATTAATATTTTTCTTTGCTAAAATTATCAATAACCACTTTTTATAGTTGAGATTCCTGATAAAATTTTAATATTAAATTAAAATGGGAAATTGTATTTTAATGTGATTAAAATAATATTGAACATTTGGCTTTAAATTAAATATAAATACCAATATTTAAAATAAAATAAAAATTTTTGATGATTGTAATTTTAAAAAAGAATTATTGCTAAGAATTGCAGTACATAATTGATTATGTATCTATAGTTTAACATTATATGATAAAATTTATAATTATTTTGAAATTGATAAGCACTTTAATATTTAATTTTTTTTTTTTTTAAATTCAAACCTTGTTTTCCTTACAAGGGAAATTATTTTGGAAATCGGGGATGAGGAAGGGAGGGTTAAAACTGCTTAAAGGATATAACTATGTCGCAGTATTTCGTTTTCATTCATCAGACATCAGAGGGGAGAAAATATTGAGGTCACGGTTATAGACACCTGTTGCGTTTGACTAGTCCGTGTCGCAGACGACCTTTTAAGGTTGGGAGTCAGAGGAATGCAAGTATACATCAAGTTTCAGAAAATTTCATGGCTCTTATTCCTTGACTCTTTTTATTGATTTTGAATCATAATTTATAAATTAAATTGCATTATTTTACAGTGCGATTCATAAATTTTATTGCAATTTTTAAAACGATAAATGTATCTTACGGAAAGTGTATTAGGAATTCTTTATTAGTTTTATTCGAATAAAACTTACATACATACAAGTAAATATTTTTGTTGTTATAAATTTCAAACTAATCCATTTGTGTTTCCATTATAGTTCAATTGAAGTTAAACGTTTTAATATGAAAAATAGTTGAAATTTAATTTAAGAAAAATGTGTTTACTAGTAATCAAAAATAAAAACGGTTACCGTTTGTTTTCTATGAAGTCTTTACTCCTTACATTCAAAAAAATTTGTTACTTTATAATAAAATATTATTTTTAATTTATGTTGTAAAAAAGTAATCCATCTTTGTCATATTGACAAACGACAGCATTCTGCATATCTAGAGGTTGAATATTTTTTTTAAATAAAAAAGAGTAAATTTAGCTCCACAAAGAACTAAAAATCGTTTAATCTAAAAATATTACATCATCTAATATTTTTTTTAAAGTTTAACCTTTTAGAGAAGAAAATGTTATATTATGACTTAGATGGAAAACTATATCAAATATACCTTATAAACTTAGACATATATTTGTATATTTATTTATTTTACTAAATTGTAATTTTATATATATTTCAACATATTTTGGGTTCCTTAAAAGAGAACCTTGGTGATTTAATTTTAAATTTACAAGTTCATCTTCTGATTAATAGTTTAATAAAGTAATATTGCCTAAGTAATTTGCTTTTTTTGAAAACAAGTTAGACATTATTATTTACCCTTAGTTAAGTACAAAAATATAAGCCATTGCACACACACACACACAGCATTTTCAGTAATTTATCCAAACTAGTTAAATATTTGTGGTGACCGATTTTTTTTCAAAAGACATTTTTTTATTTTATCGAGCTACAAAGAACTAATGAAGTTTATTTAAGATATTAAATACAAAAATATGTTTGTAATAGCTGAAAAGTAACATAACATATATAATGTAAGAAGAAACAGTTTATTTTATTCAGAAAAGTTATATTTTATTTTTAAAAAGTGACATTTTCTTATCTTTCATTTTATATTATGCAAATATTTTAAATGCTCAGTACATATGCTGATTTAGGAAAATGCTTCTGAATCATTGAAATTGGTGTTAAAGGGGATAACTATTATTTTCTGAAAAAATTTTTTTATGTGTATTTATCAATTAGTCAATATTCTTATTGCGTATTTTATAATTTTAAAGAGGTTAAATTTATTTACTATGGTCTTTTCATTTACAATGAGATGCCTCATAAATAAAAAATTAACGTAATGTGAATAAACATTAACATTTTTCATCCTATAATATTGTACTAGACTATTTAAGATGTTGACGTACTTGCTAAGAAATATAATTAATAAAAAACTAAACAGTTGTTTGTATTAAAATTAACTTTATTATGTTAGTATGTGAGACAATACATTATGTAAATTATTTAATTATTTACACACTCATACATTGCATGCATATACATGTAAATATGTATATATATATACTTTATCATATATATATATATATATATATATATATATATATATATATATATATA
>JAPDSC010067075.1:29097-61478 GCA_026290005.1 Latrodectus geometricus
TATATATATATATATATATATATATATATATATATATATATATATATGTGTGTGTGTGTGTGTGTGTATGTATATATATATATGTGTGTGTGTGTGTATGTATGTATGATATCAATGATTGATTGATAGATAAAATTCTACTGTATTTTAAGCACTGCAGTTTCTAAAAATTATCTATATTATACATTTTATTATCAAAATACTATCGATTGTGCTTATTTTATTACTCGCAAGGAAGAATCGAGTTTGAATCAAAGAGCTCCAATGAGGAAAAGTTTGATAATTTTTATCACATTTTTTTAACGCAACTGTATTTTTCTCGATAATTGATTTCAAACATGCCCATTATAGTAACTGAAATACTCGACTAAAAGCATGCCCTCGCTTTCTCAAAATCAAATTGAAATTCGTGAGGGTAGTGATGAAAGAGCAGAAATGAATCTATCTTAGAATTCTTTGTTTTCGAAATGGTTGGTCACGTTTCGAAGTAGTTGTTCGTTACGAAAAAGCAGGTGCAATAATATCCTTAAATTGCCTGTAGGGTAGGAGTAGCTGAAACCTAACAGTACAAGTTTTTTTTTATATATCATAAGATTTAGAGTATAGCAAATAGTAAGTTTAATTGAAAAGTATGTGTAAGAAATAGTTTCAGCCACTGAAATGACCATTATTTTATTAATTTTATTGACTTAAATTATTTTGAGGAATAACAGAAAATTTAAATCTATACTATATGTGTGTGCTTTGCTTCCTAACGACTATCTTAAATTAATGTTTCAATAAATGTCTCACACATGTAGACTTAACATTAATTAACAATGTTTAGATTTAATAAAATGAAATTTCAATTTCTAGAATGAATCCAAAATTTATTAATAAATTGTTTTGAAGACTGTCTTAAATTAATTTCTTTTTTAATGAAATCTATAAATTTGTATCAATTTTAAATTTTGGAACATCTTTTGATGGTTTTAAGAAAATTAAAATGGCTTAACCATCAAATCAAATTATTTCTGTATTTAAAACTTATGCAGTTATATGCATTTTCACGACCTTAGTTCATTTTATTAAATTGACATATGATTTAATGATTTAATGACATATGATTAAATTGACATATGATTTAATAATATAAAGGCTATGTGTGAGATAATTATGAAATATTTATAAGGAAGATGAAAGTAAGGATGATTTTGAATATAATGTATAATATAACTATATATTTAGATTTCATGTTATTCACTATAATATTTGAACATAGATTTATGCAAAATAATCAATCTATTTTAGTCATATCATTTCTTTAAATAACTAAAGAAAACATAGCAAGGGAATTTCAAAATAAAATTTACAATTTTTTTTAAATGAAATTGAATATTAGTCACTAATTTTAAAACAAATTGTTTGAAAATGCCTATAACTGCATACCTATTATAGATATCAAACAATTTAATTGAAAAACCTTAAAAGGAGTTTTAGTTATCTTAAGAATGAGATATAAAGAAGTTTTTAAAATTAAAATCAGTTATAAGTAATTAAAATATTTTCCGACGTGCTTTGAATATCGATATCTTAAATGTAAGAATTTTAGTTGTAATTAATAGCAAAGTGAAAGATTTAAAATGAATTTATTTAATCTTTTACACACTAAATACGGTAGAAATTTTTTTGAAAAAAGTTGTGACCCAATTATATATTTTTATAGTTAATATTAAAGACATTTTTTTAACATAGAATATTCAGACATTAGATGTTGAATTATGATACCCAACTGATCGGTGTGTTTCATAAACAGTGGTATTCACTTGAATGTAACTTATTAATACGAAGAACGATCAAGAAATTTATCAACAAACTTAGTAATGGAATCGTTTGAGTAAGTTTTTATAAGGGTTATATAATAATGCAAAGCAAATGAAATAAAATCTCTCCTTGCACACAGATTTTAATGCTATTTTGATTTATTTTCAGTATTTAAGGAAAACTGTTTAGTCTTAAGAAACCACGCTATTTTATCAAAAGAAAATAATGATGAATGTTTAATAGGCATATACTTATTAATAGCATTTTACTCGTTAGTAAAAATAATTTGTATTGTATTTTGTGTGTTAATATCTCTTTGTAGCAATGGAATAAGTTAAATCGATGGCTTAATTATATTTTTACAATATTGTTAAGCAATTCACACGAAAAATGTTATTATTCTTAAATATAATTTTTCTCTACATTTGGGAGAAGCTTAAAAAAAAATTAAAAGAAAGGAAACTGAACAACATCTATAATTTTTCCTCGAATTTCGAACTTAAATTCAGAGAAATGAAAAAAGTAAAACAGCAAAGTTCTGGTATTATACCATTGATGTCATCAATGGTATTATACCATTGATGAGAAAATTAAATAGACAATTTCCTTCAATATACCTTTCGCGGTTGAAAACTTAAAAAAATTCCCCTTTCATAATCGGAGTAATATAGTTTTGAAACACTACTTTTTCCGTGAAATTCAATTTTCGTAAATTTAGTTGTCGAAAAAAATTAAAACTTGCAACCTACTATTTTAATTGTCTTGCGCGTGAGGGTACACAGTATAAAAAGAAAGGAAACTGAACTCATTTTAAAGAAACGTGTAGCATGTAAATCTTGATGCAGCCCAATTTCATTCGACACGATTACTTTGTGGAAGGTCTATAGGTGAACTTATTGTCAATAAATAAACGTGGGATGAGTATTCTTTAGCCCAATAATTTGAAACGGTTATATCAGATCAGAAAATATTTGTCCTATAAAATTTTAAACACGCATTACATAATAATTAAAGTATTTCAGTTCTCAGTGCATTCTTTTTATTTGGAGATATTTGGCCACCATGTCGTTTCTATAAATTATAATTAACTTTTTTTAGATGTTTGGACAAAAAGAAGAAATTCAAAGGCATTGCGCTTTGTTGAAATTATCGTTGTATTTTCACAATTCAAAAGTTCATCTTTTCTCTTCCCATATAAAAGTTTTCGAAAGAAGTAGGAAAAAAAAAATGTTTTGTTGCCAAAGCACATTTTGTTATCACTAAAAGGACATAACAAAACAAATATCCAAGATTTCATTTGAAAAAACATCAAATATACATATAAATCAATGCGCACATAAAGAAAATTATGAAAAATTTTTTAATGAATGCATATTCCTTATCATCATAAATATTACTGTAATCCAATACGTATCTAAAGACATTATTTTCATTTGATAATTTAAATTTCTGTTGCATTAACGAATATTTAGCTTCATTTCTCAATAATCCTTTAAAAACACACCAAGTTTGAAGAATGTATAAATTCTCGTTTACCTTAACATAAGATTTAGTTGAAAGAAAAATTATTAAACAGAAAAAACAGTTGTGTAAACTATACAGAAAGCGTATTGGTGTAGTATATTCATACCTATTTATTTAATCATCACAAGAGAAAATGAATTATTACTAACAAAGCAAAATATTTGCTTTGAAATAAAAATCATTAAATATTATAATTTTTCGATTAATTTGTTCTATGTTTTTTCTTTCATAGTATTATATTTTTGTCATTTTTAATAAATTATTTAATGTTTCTAAGTTTGAAATAAGGCCTTAAAATGCCGAATGTTAGTCTTACAGATTTTCAAAACTATCCAAAATTTTATCAGCTAGATAATTATTATCCTTACATTTAACATATTGGTGTATAGAATGTTCATTTTTAATTTGAAAATTGCGGTATTTTTGCAAGAGCTAATTTCACCGAATCGATATTTTTGGTGATCATGCAAAGAATACATATAAAAAGAACAGTTATTGTTAGTTGTAAAAAATTTTTCCTTGAAAGCATAAGCATTTTGATTAGCATTTAAAATGTTTTGAAAAATAATTTGCATTGATAAGATTTATTTAAAAATACCCTATTCCAAAGTATTCCCAGAATTTCTATTTTAATATAAGTTTTTGAGCCAATGTGACGCGGTATGAATTCTTCCTTAAATTATTTGCTCTTTATGTAATTTTTCTTATGAAAATATCAATTCATATTTAACTGAAGTTCTAATACATAAGACATTTTTGAGCGTATTTATCAAAAGTTATTTTTACTTTGCGATAAGTATGTAAAAATGTCATTCTACTTCTTCATTTAATTGGTTATCAAAAATATTCCCTTTATTGCCGAAACATAACTTTGTCTTTTCAGAGAACGCTTGTTATTCAAAAACCGGTTATTTTCTATTATGGGAACTAAAAATTACATTAATTCAAACATTTTTAGCAAAATAAAAGGCTATCATACGGAATTTATTTTATAGAGTTTTTAATGAAGGCAATCAAATTGCAAATAAAACAATGACTCTTATAGAATATTATATTATACACAAGATTAAATCTGGAAATAGATAAAATAATTTATCAAGAAGAGAAATCCTATTTAAATAATGTGTCCTACAAAATTCAATAAAAAGTTTCATACTTAAATTTATATTCACAGCTTTTGTTCAGAAAATAAGGAAAAAATGCTTTTGGAGATAAACAACATTAAAAATCTTCCCCTACTACAAAATTAACGATAAATAATCTCATATTTAATTAACATTTGCTATCTGCTTTTGGATAAATAATCTCAAATTTATTAATATTACTCTCTGCTTTTAGATGCGGCAAACTGTTTCTTTTTGTTTCTATTGTTCATAAAAATATGAATCTTTAGACCACAAAAATACATTAAAAAAATAAGATGATGCTAACAACTTGGTGCATATCAGTGTTAAAATTGATTAACTTTTCCTTGGAAAAAGCGTCCATAGATGCAATAGAAATATTTTTTTCTATTTGAATGCATACTAAAAGAATTCAGGAGAACTATTGAATTCAATTTTATTGTAAAAAGGAAAAAAAAAATCAGATAAGTTAACATTGAATTACAATTGGAAAATTCCAAGGGGAAATGTTCAGACACCTATTTCATTTAATAAGTTTAAAAAAAACTGTGAAAAAATGTGACATTAACTTGAAAAGGGAATCAAAAATCAGGAAATAAAAATAACCAAGAAAAATTTTTTCAAGGGATTTGTAAATCAATGAAAACCATTCTCTAAACTGTGAATGTTAATGATTTCTTTAAATCTGCTTTGTGTCGTTACATTAAATTATTAATTAGTTTCTATTAACTTATAGAAGTTTCAGACCGACTTGTGAAATATCTATTTGATTTTTACAGTTAATTTTACTGCTTTTCTTAAAGCTTTGTCAATAGAAGGCAGAATTAATTTTAAAAAATTCATCTAATTAAATATCAAATTATTTAGGTGAAGATCATAATTTGAATGAAATTTTCAAATGTCGTATTTTATAAAAGACACATGGTATTTATTTTGCAAACATAATTTCTCACTCCTTATGTATGATGCTTATGGTAGATGTATCTGGTGACTCTAGCCTTTGCAGCTACTTTTGTATTTTGTGATATAAATACGCAAGAATGCTCTTTGTTAATATTAATTTGTTAAACATAAAATCATTCTTATTATTTGTCAAACTATATTGGATGTAGTATCTTGACAGCCATTCGAATGAAATTTTTAACTGTCCAATTACTTTCAGCTTTCAAATGTAAAAATGGATGTGTGCTTGTGGTAGATATTCAAAATGAATAAAATGTAATATGTCTATATGTAGAATACTTTTGTGATGTAGGTGCATAAAAATATTCTTTTCCAAAATAATTTTTTTAAACGAGGTATAAAAATTTTTTATAATTCGATAAAAATATGTTATTTTCTGTGGGACTGCTGTAATTAGTTTAAATTTAAATTCAAATAGTCCCTATCACATAAGGCAATAAATAAATAAATAATGTCAGACAGTATATTACATTAGGGAACAAAAACAAAACCTCTGCCAGTTCAACTGTACATTTCCTTTTTTTACGAAAAAAAAAAAAATAAATAAATAAAATCGTGAAACCCGGAGAGTGGAAAAGGCCAATTAGCATATTATGCACTATCGCCTGGTTTACGGTATTTTCTCTTTGTTTTACGGTACTTTATGAGACAAATACATCATCGGAGAAAGATTCATAAATTCCACGGTAGATGTCGTGCTTGCGTTTTTACTCATTGTCCATTGCCACATTTCAAGAGAAAAAGTATATTTCAACCAGTGTCAAATTGGTGAAGAAAAAAATTTTTAGTAACAATAATAAAAATGAAGAGAAACATGAAAATGAATTACATGCAAATTTATAAAAATAAGCGAAGCTATATTCAAAAATTTCAAAATTACTTCATACTGAATGCAAAAATATATTTCTGCGCCTAACTTTATTGATATTGTTGAAAGGCAGAAAGTTGGAATAGAAGCAGTTCTTCTGATATATGATTGAATTATAAACTGTAATTATACCGACTTCATAAAATAAATTCATTCAAAGGACCGGTGAAACCTAAATCATAATTCTTCATAAAGAATATTGAACATTATAATAGGGCAAGGGAACAACAGCGAATTAATATTTACAATATGCTTTACTGGCGATTTCTGAGCGAAGCAGGTAAACAAATATTCATGCGATCGCAATAACTAATTTAAAAATAAGTATTCTTTTATTCCCATTCCAAGCCTTATTTCAGTAAGACGCTCATTTCAGTCGAGAGCTTGAAACTATTCTGCACTATATTTAACATCATAAAAATTATTTGATTTTTATAAATTTGCATGCGTGTGATTTGATAAAATGGCGAATCTATTGGACTGCAAATTGGTGAGTTGTAATCGTTTCTTATGTTAATAATATTAACGTGAGTATGCAGTGTAGAAACTTAAATTAAATTTGGATTGAATTCTTAAGTAAGGCTTGTAGAACTAAAATTATTTTTTTTTTAAAGGGCTATTCATTATGTTTTTAGGCATGAGGATCGTGTGTTGTATCGGAATATTAATTTGAAAGCTTAGCAGGCGTAAAATAAACTATATATGCTTTAATAAAATATTTAATATCCAGTTGATTTCAAATAAGCATATTTAAAACTTAAAATATTAATTCAGAATGCGCTATTTATTCACTTATATTTCAGCTATTTATCTTTATAAAAGAAATGCGTTATTTTTATGTTACTGAATATAAATCTTTTTGCAGCTGCACTTATACGAAAACTTATTGAAAGTGCATTTTTTATTTTATAAACTTTATAATATATATTGTAATAAAAAGATGTGCTTTTACGGGAAAATGCCTAAAAAAGATTAATTTTCTTAAAAAAAATTGAAATTTTTTTAAGTAATGTGTAGTTATTTTATGAGTTATCAATTTAAAAAAAAAAAACATTGTAGCCTCTGCTTTAGCAATTTCTAAATTCACCAAACAGTTACGTTACATAGGAAATAATACTGACACAGTTACTCATAAGAATAATAACACAAAACAGGTAAAAACGATATTGGAAAGAAAAGTATATTAATAATAAATATTATAAATAAAATTCCACTTTTAGAAATCATTGGGCTTGTGTCTGTGCTTGAAGAGTGTTAAAATTTAAGAATTTACGTTGAAATTCATAAAATAGGACACATTAATAAATGAGAAGCTTCCCTATTATTAAATATGATTATCATATTTTCTTATTGACCTAAATAAATGATCTCACTCCATTTTAAAGGTGTAGCATTCTTTATAGGAACATTCAGATAGTAAAGATACAAATTATGTCAATTTCTAGAACATTTCTTTCCTATAAATTAGAAAATTAAATTAATCTAAATGCTTCAGTTTTTACAAATATTCTTGCTATCATTTCATGATAGCAAGGAAGTTAATAGCTTATAAGGGAAAAATGAATATTTAAAATAACTTTTGGTTCTAATGTATACACTTTTTTAAGTATTCCAAATATTTTAAATTTTATTTAATATTAGTTTCTTTGCATAGTACCGTATTTAGAATATAAGTGCTGTTTATAATGAAATTTAAATTCAATAAATGACATATTTCATTACTTTATTTTAATATAAATTTCTATTTGTGCCCAAAAACGATATTCAAGATTAAAAAAAAAGAAGTATTTTAATGCAAGGCATAAAATTTTTAAAATTATACCATTAGAGGTTCATAGAGCGCAATTTAAGTGTCAATAATCTGAACAAATCACCTGAATGTTTTTTTACAAGTTTGGCTGAAAATTTTTGTTGCATGCAAAACAAGTTTTTAATTTATTTACTAAAATCTAAATTTATTAACCAAAGTTATCTTATGTTATTATAGTGCTTTGTAGTATAATAGATTTGTCGGTATTGACATAATATTGTTGTCGACTCACTGTTGATGATCATTTATGCAGTTTTAAATGTTTATGAGTGAGTTACAAACGTTTTTGATAGCGATTATATATAATTTTAAGCACCACATAACGGCAAAATACCACGAAAAGAACGTTTTTAAAGTGTGTTTATGTAGTCGATGGCAACGCAGGATTTTTAAATTCTTTAAAATGGTCAGACGCATCAAACTAATTATTCTTTTGAATAGGTTAACAAACTTTGTTCACACCTGAAGATTGCAAACCTTTTGAGTCTGTTCTCGATTTTATTGAAGGAAGAGTCGTGCTTTCTGGATTTATTATTTTGTTTTCTCAGTTATTCCTCAGTGCGACGTTCTTTCTAGCATCACGATTTTTTCGATATGCGCATCAAGTAATCCCTGCAATGCTGCAAAATTTAAACAAATGACTGTAAGCGTGGACTTTATTCTTTGTTTCAAACAACAGAAAATTGTTGAATTTTCTCTTTAAAATTGAGTTCATTGTATGATACTTTTTAGATTATGAAAAATTACATGAATAATAGAGTAATAAATTCAAACTAGTATCATAGGAAATAGAAGAACTTACTGATTTTTCTTTTCTTTTTTTTCTCTCACCCCTCTCTCAAAAGCAGAGTTGCGGATTAGCTATTGACTACTATCGAAATTTGCTTAAGCATGCATCCATACCAGGTTACTTTTGATTTATTACATCATTCTCTAAAGAAAAGTAAATAGCCCAATTATCACTTTTTTGTTGAAATTGGAAATTATAATAATTACAAAAACATCAGATGTTAACTTTGCATTTAAAATTTCATATTTAACCTTGAATAATGTATATTTTTTTAAGCCTGGAAATACGCCATAATTTTTTTGTATCTGTCAATGTTCCACATAAAAATGATTTTGCTTACAAAATTGCTATTTTGAAATAAGAAACTGAAAAGGCATGCTCATTGTTGGAAGTTAGTTAAATCGAAACTTGTGCAAGAGATAGACCTATTAATGAAAGCTGGACCATTTAATATAAATCTCACTCACAATATACACCAAGTAGAATAAAAACTCTAAATGTGGCTGGCTAAGTCCTTTTGCCGGTTTTCAAATTCTAAATTACTATAACTCAATTTTAGAGTAACGGTGTTACTCTGAAAGTTTAGAGTAGCTAACAATTCTGGATTTTGCAACACTGAAAAGTTTAAATGCACTATGCACAAGAATTAGTCGCAACATATATGGCAACTTTAATTTCATGTGTATGAAAATAATTTTTGATTTAAAAATAATATGCATAATAATCTAAAATTCTATAATATCTCTTATACATTATGTATTCTATTTTAAATAAAGAACATTTGGGACTCATCGTGGCCTAGTGGTAGGATTCTGCTATTTAAAACAAAAGTTACCAACCCGATCCCAGGCATTGTTGAACAACGGGAGATGGATCTTGTGCTTTTGTTTTCTAGATGCACGTTTGTCGGGGTAAGAACCTGACAGTTTTCCGGCACTTGATAGCTTGTGATACCTGAATACTATCCACTAACTATGAAAACACTCTCGAAAATTAACTTATTTGGTGGGGACAAAATTGTAAAATCTTAGTATAGTTTAAGGATATTAGGCGGTTGATTATGTGGTTTCAAAACATAGGATGTTTTCGTTGCTTAATTTTAGGGAAAAAAGCATCATGATAATTAATTATAAAGATTTTTTCTGAATTTCCACTACTTTAAAAATTATTTTCCTTGAAGATTATGTGAATTTTTCAGTACAACTGGATATTTTTATTTGTAGTATACATATATGGTTGAATTTGCACAAATATATATACATATGTATATATTATCGATCGAGAGGTAGTTTGGATTACCATGCATATAAAATGGATTTATCTTTTTAAATACCCTAAAAATCTCAAATGCCATATTTACTTCCTGTCATTGTACTAATGACAACAAAAATATAATAAATATTACGTGAAAATAAAGTCACTTGAACATATTGAGCTATTCATGTTTTTGAGAACATGATTGAGAAACTTTTGTTACCTGAGAGAAATCAGAATTTGATTGACAGTCCTTGCACCTAATACTTTCATTAAAAATAGAGCAATGGAAAATATTAATATTTATCAAAAACAGAGATTGGAGAATTATATGAAAGCTTTGATAACTAACAATCAAATATTTATATAAAAGTTTCTTTTATACACTTACAATTTTACACTGTTTAAATATTTCTCAGTATTTTTTATCGTGGAATGAAAACTATCTATGGTGATTTCCAAAGAAGAAAAATGTTGTTTTTCGTTTAATTATTGCATGTTAAAATTATTACGTGGAAGTAGATATTTTAATTAAACCTATTTCAGTGTTAAATGATAAAGAACGTATATTCAGTAAATTTCTTAAATACAATAGGTATTAAAAAAACAGAGCGTTGAAAATATGTAGAAGAGTATAAATAAATTTTTAACTAGAATGATATAATATTATTTAGTCGAATTTCTGTTTGTAACACAGAATAGTTTAATGGATATTGCCAAAACAATTGAAAATAATTTGATTAGCAACCATAAGTTCCACGAAATTTTATTGCATATGTAAAAAAATGAAATTTAATCATATATAACATTGTGACACTTTATTCCGATGGAGAAGTAATCAATGATTATTGAAAATATAAATTTTTTTTCTTTAATATTGGTTCTGATTATACTCATTCCCTAGTAAAAAATTTCGAATGATTTTCGAATTTTCCATGTCTTTTATTAAAAATCTGATATAAATTCATGCCATTTTATGAAAATAATACACAGCATTTCATTTTTTTTAAATTTATTCATTATTTTTCTATCCTCCTGTATATATGTTACCCTAGAAAAATTTTAAGCTGATTATTTTCTTAATTTTATGTTTGAACCATAAATTCGTTTTAAACGCCTTTTTTTAATGATTAATTATAATAACCTCATTCTTAAGAACATTTAAATATATATTAAAATTTAAATTGTATATATATATGAGACACGCAATTTTTTTTCATTAATTTAAGAGTTTGAATATTTATTATTGAAACCATTAAAGTGTTTAAAAATAGAGCCACAACATACAAACGTTATGAATGTTACTAATTAAATTAATCTTTTTAAATCTTTAAAAAAATTATGGCAGTAACTTTATTTTCTGAAACGTTTTCACAGTAATTATTATGCAGTGTCATCGATAAGTAGAACAAAACAAATTGAAACAGAAAACATAGTTCACATCAAGAAAAAATGTAGTAAATCTATAAAATTAAAATGACAATACTTAGAAATTTAATTTCTAAGAATTTCGAGAATAGTTATTTTGTAATTTTATACCAACAATAGAAGTTTTAATCCATTGAATTAATTTCAACATATTTCCTGATAAAAAAAAGTGAACTGTTTACATATTACTTAATGTTAACCTATTGATTAAAAGGGATTTTCATGGTAAATAATGTAATGTATGTTGTGTAATTTTATTTGTTGAATGGAAAAATTCGTCAATTCCAAGATGAGCTGCACAGAGGGAGCAATAGCTCATATGAAATGCTATTAAAAGTTCATATCAAAAATTAAATAATTTTAAGGAAATATTTAGAACAGAAAAAAATATTGAAAATTTAATAACACTTGATTTTTTAATTATTGAAATGTATTTTTTAATTTTTGTTTTGACAGCTTTTTTGTTATTATTTTAACTTAAAATTTTTAATTTTAAATTTGTCTGAAAATTCTTTTATAACAAGTATTTACTTACATTTAAGAAATATTAAAAAATCAGTATTCAAATAGTATAATTTAAAGATTTAATTCTCTTTTCTTCAATTCTTTTTCCTTCGTCTTTCGCCGACATCATACTGTCAATCTGACTCAATGAACTTAGATTTTTCATAAACAAAACAATGATGTTCAATCCTCCTACGTTTAGTTCATGGCCCTAAGGAATTTATTGCAAAAGCCATTCAACACTTGCGCCATGTTTGACGAGCAGAAGAAATACGCAATTTCAACCTATTTTTAATGTTTCAACCGATAACGGCAGTTGGATTTTTCTTCCTCTCTGTGAAATATTAAATCATTTAATTTAATTTCGTATTGCGTGAAAGTGTATTAAAACCTATTAATCTTCCACTTTTATTTTTAAAAAAAGGTAAGCTGTGAAATTCCTTTTGTGAGCTTTTTTGTGCTTAAAACAAAATAACTTATATAATTATTGTTCATAATGTGTTCTGAAAGTATACTTTTCTTTTCTAGACATATTTCTTTTTTAAACATCAAAATTTTGAACGAATTCAATATATCTGAAACTTCAGTTTAATCCATTTAATCATTGTTGAAAAGAATTATAAATTTAAAAATGATCAAATAATTAAAAAGTGTGAGTAGTTTTGCCGTATTAAATTATTAATATCATATTATATATATATATATATATATATATATATATATATATATATATATATATATATAAAGAATGTAAAAGCATTTTTTTTATTTTTGTTGAACATATACTTAGATTACGATGTAAAAAATAATGTAGCTCATATAAAATCGTCACTTGTATGAATTGTTATTTTTATAATATTTAAATTTTTTTGATTTTTATATGGTACATTTGTAGCTGAAGTTTTTATAAATTAAATGACCAAATTAATATTCTTGTTTTCTTTCTTTTTTTTGATATTTTTATTTTAAATGGAAATATTTAAATAATTGATTAAATGATTTTGAAGAGCATAAAATTATTTTTAATTACTGATAACTATTTTGGCAACACTGTAAATGTATTTAATTTTAGTTTCCTTAATACTTTCAGCTCTCATCCTTTCTTAAGAATTGTGTGTATATAGAATCCAATGAATTGTTACTTTCGTAGTTTTCTATTTTTTTAATGGTCATTATGAAGAAAGGAAGCAAAATTGTAAAATAAATCCAATAATTTACATTTCATGAAGAATGATTAAAAAAATGTGTCGTATTATTATTTCCTAATAGACCATTAAATTATAGTCTGGTATTAAATTATTATTCTACATAAGCTTTTTCGGTATATATTAATGATATCTATATTTTTAATACATCTATAAATAATTGGATTTAGTTCCCATTGCCCAGCACAAAACTATTATGGAGTTAAAACAAATTGAGTTAAATCATATTATTTGAATAAACAAAGATGACTTTTTCTTTGAAGTAAGTCTACTTTTATCGTAGACATTTTGTTTATACATTGTTTTATGTAATATATGAAATGACATTTGTTTAACTGACTATAAATCAACTTTATTTTAAAATTTGTTTCGCATATATCTTTCATAGGTATGTGACAAAAGTGTATAGCTCTAATGCCCTGGAAAATATTTTTGGATAATTTCTTAATTTGGCAATTATATATTTTAATGTCAATAAAATATTGTGCATTTTATATTTAATATTTTAACTGTAGTACAAAATAGATATTTAAGCAGAATTAGAAGGTGCACAATGATCAAGAGGACCAATGTGCAGTTGAATATGTCCTAAAAAACAAAATCCATAAGATTTATAAAATCTTAAATCTTACTGTATTAAGTGAATAAAACTTCAAATATTGTAGTATGATAATAAGCTAAAGGTTTTGAGCACATACACTCACGTAGGAAATGATTTTTAACGTCAAGAAAAACTTAAAAAAATCCAATTTTGATCTTTCTTTACATCACAATGATTCTATTTTTTTTAAATTCTTTGCACTGGGGATTTTTGAACATAAAAAATTCAAATTCATAGGAAATTTTTGTAATTTTTTTTTAATTTAATTAAAACCAACTTGAAACATTTAAAGTGTATCAGTACATTTACTAATAATTTATGAATTTAATTCACTATTTCCATTTCTCACTGCTCACAAATAGTATTTAGTATTGAATAAAGTTGAATTCTATCTGAGATTTATTTTAGTTGTACATTTTTAGAGTTTTTTTTTCAAATATATATATTTTATAACTTATAATAAGTTGAATACATAAACAGCGAAAAAATTGCAACATTCAGTTATGCATTAGTATCGATGTTTGTGAAATTCTGTTTCCTTATACACCAATAGCTGCGATCTCATAAAATTGTAAGTAAGCATTATTTTAACGAGATTGATTTTTTTCGTTTCCTTTTCCATCATTGTATGATATTTTTATTATTTTATGAAATTTTTTCATAGATTTTACTTATAAATTTTGAAATCCTTTCCAAGTGCATCGCATAACTTGATGAAAGCATAACATTTTTACTACAATTATATTACCATTTTTAAATTCTGATACATTATGAAAATTTTATTTACAAGAGTTACAAAGTTGTAAAAGCATACTTTCTTATGTTAAGGGAAAATAATTCAATAGAAAAATCTGAATTATATATTATTAATAAATTATAATCTTTAACATGGTGGTGTAAAAGCTCACTTAAAAATCATGGTTATCATTATTTTTTAGATTGCAACTATTTTCTATGGCACGCGCGATAGGCATTACAATACATATCATAATAATCGCGCATTCATCTCTTCAAATTGTATTCGTGACCCATAGCATTAGAAATTGAACAAATACTTTTGGCTTTTTGGTCTTAACTAACGAATCTCCATCCCTTAATAACTTGAAAGCAAACAAATCGTTTCCTTCGTGAAATCTCATACAGACGACGTTCGAGAAGAAGAATAAAAAAAAACAGAGAATTTGCAATCATGTTCGTGATTCACATTTATTTGCCGCACTTTCACATGATCGGATAAAATGTGCGTCAGCGCAGACACTGCCTGTCTCAACCTTGCATACTTCTGGCAGCAGCTGAACAAAGTTATTCTACTGCTACTCAGCTGCTGAACTAACAGTCGAACTTGATATCTCCCGAACCCAGTGCTGAACTGAATGCCTCTGAGGAATGAAACCCACCAGCCAGACGTTCTGGATAAAAATTCAATTCTCTTTGTGACCCTGTTTGATAGGCACATATTTGTTTATAAACACATGATTCCAGTATGTTCTCTGACAGACGCTGTCTGGATGTGGAAAATTACAATTTAATTATTCACCGAGCACTTGTGTTCTCTCAGAATAGCTCGCGTTCGAATGTAGATGCATTATTTTATGAGTGGTAAATCGGTATCGCATAAATAAATTCATGAGAGTAGTGACTGTCTGTTTCCCTACAAATAAATTTAATTTTGTATTTTAAAGTGAACAAAATGCCAAAAGATGAATTGAAAAGTAGAGTTTAAAAATATCTTTAACCCCAGAACCATACAAAGTAAAAACATTCTTGAAATATCACAAAATATTTTAAAAATCCGCATAATGAGATGATTTATTCACAACAGGAAATTTTGGAATAAGAAAGAAAATAAAACTGAGGTTACTCACATTTTTTATTTAATACATTTATTAAGATTAATTATTTAGCATTTCAAATGCATGCCATTTGGATTATATAATAATCAAATTTAAATCAACTAATTATGATAATAATTATTTAATCGAATGAAAAACACTCTTATTCTTTCATAAAAAGATTTTTTTAAATTAGAACCACTTTTATGTGGGAGAAAAATTTTTCATATTTATTTTCAATTTCTGAAATTTTTGACTTAAAATATTTTTTTAAAAATGGATAAAGGCGTAAAATCCTCTTAAAATATTATTCAATAATGAGTTCTAAATAAAGATTCTATTAAAAATACTAAATTAAATGGGCTTTCAAAAGTTCAAAGTTTTTTTCAAGAGGTCGTGAAGTGTTCTAGAGTTCGTCTATTTAACCTTTTAGTAAATTTGTGTTATCAAAAACAATTTTTTTTTAATACAAAATGAAGGAATCGCAATCGTTCCATGAAAAAATATGTTGTTTTTTAAAAGATTTTCCGATATTCGTCTCAAGAAATTATTTTCCTCGAAAAGTATCACGAAACTTTTTGGTTACGTGTTCAAGGAATCATCATCCATTAGGATGCACGAAGCACCCTTAAATGACAACTAATGTATCTGAATTCCGCATTCATACGAGACATTGAATATTATACGAATATCAATAGAGCATTGTCTCTCTCAATATGAATTATTCATATTCAAACAAAGTAATTGTAAGGAATGAGAAACAATCCATTTTTACTTTAGCTTATATCAATAATTTTTAAAAACTATATTATCGTTAAATAATTAGTTTTTGCAATTTGAGAGGCTCTTTTTCTAGAATATATATATATTGAAAATGAAAACTACTTCTCGTCAGGGTCCAAGATGCTGTAAGAGCGAGTTACACAGTAAAGAATAAATTTGTAATGAAAACTATATGCTTTGGAACTAAGCTATTAAAAGAGAAAAAATCATAATAAATAAGATTGCATAAATTAACAAATGTATATAAATTGCTTATTTTTTTGTATAATTTAGAAAATATTCCTACGATGATTATAAAACTGCACTTTCAATTTTGTTTGTTTTATAATTTTTACATCTAAATTTTTTCTTAGATTTTAACTTCCCCAAAAACACTCATATTTTTAAATAATGATTAGAAATATTTTAAGAGAGAAATATTTCTTTTATTTGTATATTTTCGAAACAACTTTTATGGTTATTTTATAATTCAATATACCTGCTGTTTTCAAAATAAATAAAAAAGGAATTTTCTTTATTTTATGCATCTATAATTTTAACTGTAATTTTTTAATGATAAATTAATTTCCAATAAAAATAATTCTTAAAAAAACAATTCCTAGATTTTAGAAGTGAGTTTGCAAAATCAAATCAAATCAGATTCAGAAATTTATGAACCAAAAATTTTTAAATGAATTTTTTTGTAAACTAACTCAAATGAGCAATTAATAATAACATATTATTAACGAAATTTCTGGCATGCATAAGACCTTCAATTTGCAAATAAAATTTATTATGGCGAAGAAATTTTTCTATGATTTCTATTTCTAGGATATCAAATATTTTGAGCTAATTTATACCTTAGAGAATTTATATATTTATTACTACGGAACGATTAGGGATTACACTACTTTAGCTATGATTCTAGATTAAGTTCACATGATTAATCTATTGTTATAATTTTTTGTTCAGCATCGGCATAATATATTGTCATAATATTTTTTTTAATCTTTTGAAAACAAAAGCTGGGAAAAATTAAGCATTATATTTTGAATCTGAGCGTGTTCCCTTTAAATTAATTTTATTTATAGGAACTCCAAATTAATTTAATTAAATGAAGCAAAATTTGGTTATATGTAAATCAGAAGGTCAAATAATTTGTTCATTCAAATAACAATTATATATTTTCATCCCAATAGGTATTAACTTTGGTCACAATAACTTTTCTACAGTTGAACTTGCGCTAAATATGTAACTATTAAAGACGATTTATCTTTCATTAACTTATGTGCTTAAGAGACATAACTAGTAATGCGGCGAGATTTTTTGTTGTAAGTTTTATAGCCCATTGAATTTCAGAGAAAATTTTAAAGCCACAGTCTACATAGAAATAGACGGCCATTTGTAGTGTACTGAAAGGAAAATGTTTGCAGAATTATTGTAGCTACGAAAAACTCATTGGAGAAGTGAAGAAGGACACAAATCTTTATTCTTAGAATTTTTTAGTCTTTTTTCAAACAATAATTTGGACTGTACAATTTAAAAAAAAAAAGACAGAACTGTCCAAATGTCAAGTTTACTGTACAATATGCATTTCTATTTGTATGGTACATTTTGCATTTTTAAGACGCTGGGATAAAATGAGAAACTCATAGAACTTTTCATGATGAACGCTCTTAAGCCAACAGCACTACATAGTCGCTTATACTTTAGAGTATAAACTGCGGTTACACTACTATAAACTAGCGATCACCAAATCGTCAATCTCAAGCTACTAGTTGCTGGCGGAGACATTTCTGGTAGACCACATTAATGTTCTAAATGGTTAACTTCAATTCCTCATTACCATTTAAGAAACCAATTCAATAAATGCTTCTAAGATTTTAAAATGATTTTAATAGTTGTAAAGTTTTTTAACTTGTCTTTTATAGGAAGTGATGTTGCAGAATTATTTGTGTAATGGAGAATTTTGATATTTAGGGAGATATTGTGATAAAATTGGAACTGATTAATTTTCAAAATAATTTATCTGTAAAATTACTTTCTTCGAGCTTTGAAAGTATTTGTTCCTCGAGAAAAAATACACAATTTGGGTCCAGGCTTGTCTCAAATGTTTGTCCATAAACTACAGCTTTACACATCTGAGTGCGATTTTTTTCCTAGCATTTAAATTTCTTATAAATAAATAAAAGAAACAGATTCACTGACAAACATTCGAAGAGCTGTATTCGAATGGCAGCCCCTATCTATTCCTCTATTGTTAAGAAACCTATTGATGACAAATAGTTCAATCTTTCTCATTGAGTAATAAGTAAGAAAGTAAAATTACTAAGTCTGCTAAAAATGTTAAAACTGTTATTTATTATTAACTAGATTTCAGCTTCCTTCTTATGAATAGTTTAATTTCATTCCTTATTTAAAATTTAATATGATTTGTGTATTTTGTAATGCAGATTTATTAGTAATGAACACATTTAAAATCATTTTTAAAAATCCTGTAGATTGTTTGGTTGGCACCTTTATCTCTCACAATATAATTTAAAAATAGTAAGCTAACTCAGAAGCCTCATAAGTTGGCTATAGACTTTAGTGCATATAGTGGTCAAAAGCATTTTGGGATCATATGATGTTCAGTGAAAAATATCTCATGGAGTAGATGCCCGATGAATTATGTGAAGAAGCTAAAGCCTTTCATCCTGTTTCAACCCTTGCTCTATAGAACCATATTCCTTATAGATGATGTAAGCGACTACATACACGATTGAAAATTGTTTTTAATCATTCTATGCATAAAATTAATGGATAAATCATGGGTCAATAATATCTTGTATTACTTTTCATGATTAGACATCCTGGTTTCATTTTTTTTTTTCAAAAAGGAAATGAGGGGATTCCTATAAGTAGCATATTTCAGATCTGTGTCTGATGTTAATACAATTTCTTTACCAGTCAAATTATTAGACCCATTTTCAATTAAATAAGTAAAGGAAATTAGTAGTGAATCATCATACTCGAGAACACCTCAAAATTTTGGCAGATCTGAAACAGCAATTGATGAATACTCGTGAGACAGCTCAAAAATGTGATTCTTGCATTGGTACATTTAATTATGTATAACTAACAAGGGCTGATTTCATTAATTACTGCTCTGAATGTTCGTTGGGACAAATGCCCAGCTGTTGATATTTCTCAGAGCTTTGCAATTTCAATATATATATATATATATATATATATATATATATATATATATATTTTTTTTAAATACAAGAAGTTTCTTCATAAATGCCTCATTCGTTTGTATTTTAAGTCATTTGTTTATTATATACTTATTAGAAATCAATATTTTCCTTTGAAAAATGCATTATTTTAAATTCAATTATTATTTCAACACTTCGTTCTGTTAAAAATTAAACGCTTTATCATTATGAACAATATTACAGTTAAATGTGAAAATATTGCTTTTATAAAAAAATGCTCATCATTTATTGATTTTATATACCTGTATCTTTTTTATATAATGATTTCTTAATCATATTTAGAAAGTGATGATCAATAAATTTTATCATAAGAACGTACTGGCATCATAAAATTATGGTGGAGTGAAGCGATACCTCTAACTACAAATATTCGACAATAAAAAAGAAGGTACATAAACTGTGTATTGATGTTAAAATAGATAAAGTAACAAAATAGAGCTTGTTTGAAGAAACTGTAATACTATTTATCAATAAGAGTTTATTCACTTACTAGTCAAAAGTGGGGCAAAAAGAGTAAAACGTAAAGATGTTAATGACTGAAATAGAACAAAATAGAAAAATAGGTTGCATTTTTCTTATTGAGAGTGTAACATTCGAAATGTTTCATAAACTTTGGTTAATATTAATTTTTGTGAAAATAAATGAAAAAATAACGTATGTTATTATATCATTCATTTCAGTAATACTAATATCACTAACTAAATCATTTAACTTTCTCTCTTCACTTAAAATTTTCTTCTGTAAAAGTTCATTATCTTTTTTATATAGACTTACTCAAATAGTCAAAATATCAAAATGCCTTCGAATAAATTACTATGCTAACAATTTAGAATAACAAATGGTTTGTGAAACAAAGAAATTATTCCGGGAAGTGCGTCTTCTTTTTGCATTGACGTAATTATTCAAATGAGAGGAAGTTTAAAAAAGTGTTTATAATAGATGGGAATTCAAAATCTTATTGTTTTCATTTTAGTTTATTCTTAGATCCTTTCGTTTTTCAAAACAAGTTACTCTGTGTATTTATTTGAAAAATATCATTCACTTGTTTTTCTTAGCTAGGAAAAAAATTAACTCCATGTTTTTTTTTCTTTTGGATTTAAAAAAAATCTCTCAATTTTAAACATAACTAATTGCATTGTGTTTGATCTTAATATTATGTGAATATTAACTTTGGTTGCACTACTTAACTTGTCTCTTTGAAAAAAATTTTAATACTTTCGTAATTAATTTATTCATTAAATCTACTTTCAAGTTCTTATACTTTTATATTAAAAGATAAATATGTATATTTAATATATTTAATCTATTTTTATTATTTAAAATAAAATAAAAATAAATTCAGTGAAATGCCTAATATTTGTTGAAATATAAATAAACTGAATTAACAAATGTCAAATCAACATAACAAGTAAATTTTAAATTAATTCGTGCAAATGAAGGCATGCGTTAGTCTTTAACATTTATTTGAGTTAATATAAACAGTATTAAGCAATTTTGTTATTATAATCAGTAAAATATTAAAAATCATTCCATTTTTATGAAACTTTTCCTTTTAGAATTAATAAAAACTATCGTTTTGAATCAAGAAATTGTAATATTCAAAATTATTTATATTTTATATTTATATATTTATACTGGTAAGAAAATTTGGAAATGGCTTTGAATAAACAGGCAGTTAAATCATCTTAGAACTTATAATATTACAACCCATGTTAACCACAAATTGTTTATTAATATATGTTTTATAAGAATAACTTAACTTTTGCTATAATTTTTTGTATACTAATTTAACGATGTATTTCTGGCACTAAATATAAGAAAGGAATTAAATGAGTAATCCACGTTATTTTTAATAGATTAAATGATATGAATTACTGTTAGAGCTCCAAAAATAGTAAACTGGTATCTAAAAAGATATTTCTAATAAAAACTTCAAACCAAGTGAAACCTTTCGTAGAATCAACTCTATTATACTAGTTAAGATAAAATTATGGTCAATGGGAGGTAAAATAGATGATTATTCTATCACATTTTACAGTTGACTCTTAGGAAACGACTTTTTGAATTTTTCAACTATGCATTAACATAATTGAAAATAATTATGTATAATATTGCGTAAATTCCATAAAAATGCTAATATGAATATTATACGTTTTTTCATTCCAAGCACTTTATTTACAAATACATTTTATTGATAGATTTTTCGATACAAAATTAATACAATATGAGAATATTTAAAAATTACTAATAAAAAATAAGTTAAAATATTGAAAATAATTAGTATAGACTATATGACTACAAATAAACTATATGTCTAATTATTCTTAACTTATTCTATTATAAGGACTTTTGCGCTCACATGAGTTTCATACAGAATTTCATAGAAAAATGAGTCGCTTTTACTTAAATGCATTAGATACTTATAAATAGATTTGTGTGAATTAGTTTGTAATCAAATTACATAAAATTCATAACTATCTATATAAATACATAATAACTGGGCTATAACCTGCCAATTAAAATGGTCATTATTCAGTAAAAGTAATTAATGATTAATCTTCTTGCTGTTAAAAGTAAAATAGTTTGTTTTAATACAATGTAATGTATATAATGTATAATTACACAGTAAAGATCAATATAAAATTTTAATTTCGTTAGTTGTGCTATGTAATTTTTCAAACTATTATCTGGTTCATGCACTTTTTCCTTTTGTTTTTTCTTTTAACATTATTCTATTCCATAACTGGAAAGTAAAATTTAAATTTCAAATTTAATGAATTAAATATTATTAAACTACACGTTTATTTTAAAGTAATCAATAATTGTCATTCCTTTCCAGGATTTGGTAAGGTGTTAATTTATTTAAAATTAATTAATATTCATTTGTACAGCTAAATGATGATTACAACAGCATTTCCCTCATTACTTATCTTAGATGTAGTTAATTTTAAATTAAGGAACATAGTAATTGTTGTTCGTCTGTTATTTTTATACTTAATACAGTCCACATACTTTTAAATATTAACCTTTCATAAATTAAAATTTTAACATAGTACAGAAGAAATATTTTATTTTTAAAACAAATTTCTTACATAATATATTTTTTATTTTTATATAGAATATTTTTTCATGCATTATTAAAGATTTATATGTTTCTATCTCTCAACCAAAATTGTTCAAAACTTATCTATTTGAAATATTGTCATGATGATAAAGTATCATTAATTTAATTTAATTTTAGTTAGATGTTTTTATTGTAGATACTTATCTCACTCTAAAAATTAGATATAACTGTTGTAGACAAAACTATTGTACTTGTCTAGTATAACAAATAAAGATTACTTGTCTCTCAAGTGTGTGATGTTAGCAGAGGTATTCCATAAAATCTGTTGACCCCAATTAGAAGAGAAAAATATAATTTTAAACATTTTGTTAATCATGTAAAATTATTGTCAAATTACTTTTTGGAAACAAAACGAAAGCTATCTCCTGAAGAAAAATCCTGACGATGCCCAAACATTTCTTAAAATTTTCACTGTAATGATGATCCAACTCCTTGTTTCAAACCCAATATTTAAAATTCCGCACCTAAAACTTTTACTCTTTTTATTAATATTTTATTACTAAGAGCATAAATAGCTGAAGATATATCTTTTTTATGTATAAACTTCTTGCATTGATTAAGATTCAACAACAAATATACACTGTACACCAAGAGATACATTAAACAGTGGCAAAAGTAAGAATTATGAGACTTGTGGGGGAAAAACTGTTAGAAAGTAAAAAGGAAATTCTTTTTCGTAAAGCTACACTTCAGAATCAGTGAAACTGCTTTAAGTAAGATTAAAGATTAAGAAAGAAAAAATTTTTTTTTATCGTTTTAACGAAATGCCTGGTAATAAATACAACTTTCAATTTCTGTTGCTAGACGGTTAAAGGGAAAAACACAGTTAAGTTCAAGGTCTTCAACGAAATTAATCTACCAGACAAAACTAGAAAGGGTACAACAGAAAAAAAATTTGTTTTTTCTTTCTTTTTATTTCAAGAAAAAGTGCTTTCACCTTTGCAATCCTTTTGTATTCCATCCTCTTAGTCATAGAATTACATTTGTCGAGTAAATTCCCATTTTTTAATATCTAGTAAAGAATTTGTCCTTTTAAAATTATATTGAGATCATTTGAAGCATTCTTTCATTTATATAATTGATTTAAAAGTTTACATAGGCTTAAGGAAAAAAATTGTAGATAGTTAAATTTTTAACTATTTGCAATTTAATAAAGCTTGATAAATTTTATAGAACGTGTTTTACATTGAATAAAAATATAAGTATCAAAATAATAAAACTTATTATTTCGATTTTCTGGTAGTTGGTTGTAGTTTAAACTGATATTAAAAATGTTTACAAAAACAAAGCAGCTTACCTAAAATAAAGCATATTGAAGAAGATAATAATAAAAGAACTAGTATAAAACGATATCTAATTTTTTTATGATAATGCTTATTTTAATTCGTAAGATATTTAAAAAAATGTTGTATTTGTTAAACAAAAATTTTATTATATGCAGTGTATGTTTTAAACTTGATATATTTGGGTAGCAACAGATTTTTAAAGCGTTTTATTAAACTCTTTTACAGCCACTAATTTTAAAAATTCTGAAAATAACTTATAAGTAACATTCAACGCATATATCTAATGTAAAAATTACTTTTTAAACTGGTATATAATTTTAAAATGACATTAAAATTAAAACTCTAGGATATTTTTAATTATTTTTTTTATCTCATTTTGTTCCTTAATTAATGAATGAATTAATAAAATATCTATCTAGAAGAAAATCTTAAAATTGAAAAGTTACTGCTTCATACCTATCAAAAAATATTATTATTAGGATTTTTATATTTTGAGATTAAAATTACTCAAACTTTAAATGATTATTCACTGATACAACAATTTTTACAATTTTTAATTCTATTTAAAAAAAATCATTTTGGCCTAGGGTGTTTTTAAATTTCGTTTAGATAAATTGCCATTCGGACGAATGAAGCGTCACATGGTTAGAGGAAAAATGAATTATTACAAAAATAAGTGACTTTCTCTTCCTATATCTGTTTTTATCATTTTACTGTGACATTGTTTGGGTCACGATAAAAATCTTTATTGTTAACCTCTCTGCTGTTTTTCTCTTTATAATTCGAAGGGCATTTCCGCGTTTGTTCCCTTCTTCGTAGTCTTTATTTCTGCAAATTTATAGTAAAATCGAAAATTCCTTATTGATATTCAATTCAATTTTAAAACTGTTAGATCCGCTTGCGAAAGGATATTATTTCTATCACTGACGGATGACGCTTTTGTGGGTGGAGGACGATTCATATAATTTTTTTTTTCTATTCTCTTACATTAATCATTTTCTTTGGGGTAACAAAAAGTGTGTTTTTCCTTACTTGATATTTATCACATATTTTTAAGCCCTATTTAAAAATAAATGCAGTTTTTTAAACAAAAATATTCAAATATAAAAACACTCAATATCAATTCTTTATAACCGTGTTAACAAATCTAAGTACAAAATAAACTAGATTTAATTTTTAATTTGCATCTGTTAATGGTTTTTTATTTATGCACTCGAAGCGAAAATCTATTTAACAATATTAAGCTCTTAAATTAAATCATGTTAGTTAATTTATTGCTCAACGCAGACTTTTTTTTAAAAAAAATCACATGATATTTAATCTAATCTGTACTCATGGTTGAAAGTGGATTCCAAACTAAAATAATCATGTTCGAAGTAGGAATCGAATACATAAATTGTAAACTTTGAGTTCTAACCTTTCGAATTGGTCATATTCTACTATTTTTCATTTGTCTATATCAAATAAAAAAAAATTGTGACAGGAAATCATTGAGTTACAGATGTTTCTACATGACAAATATTTCCAGAATTCACAGCATTTTCAAAATGCTTTAACTTTAGTATTTATAAGGTACTAACAAACCATAAGTTTGATTTAAAATCGATAGCATCTTCAATACGAATGTTATATATGCATTACTTTTGTATATTTTTCAAGTGAGAGTTATAGGATAGCATCAGAACATATCAGTTTATTTAAATTCATAGATTATATTATTTTCAAAATAAATAATTTACTTCTGAAGCAGGTAAATAAACCATATTAAATCCCCACATTTATTTTTGGTTTTTGTGTTACTTTCTTTATAAAGGAGCAATCTTGGAATAAAGTTATTTTACCTGGATGATATATTTTTGTGAATAAAATTTGGTAATCACGATTATCATCTACTTTGCGAATAACCCAAATTCTTTTCCAGTATATATTTTTGGATTTTCATTTATTTTCGAAAGCTTTAACATCCTAACCCTCCTGGTATTTTACTTAATTTAAATATTCTCTTTCATTAGGGATGTTAATTCGAAAAATATATTATGTGAGTGTTACTGTCAAATTGCAACAGCATTGTTTGTCGTCCAAATTGTACGATTCCAATTTAACGGAACAACTCATTATGAATCATTCGCTCCAGAGAATGATGCAAATCGATTTGAAGGGGAAAAAAATCAGTCGTCATAATCCTTTCGGTATCAAATCAAGCATGCGTAGCACTTATTTTATTTTTTCCACATCGTTTCAGTTTTTATTTCGCAGATCCATTGGCGAGGAGCGTTAGTATTCTTCTTGAAAAAGAATTCTACCTTAAAAGAGACTGGCAACAACAAAAAAGTCTGTAAAATATTCAAAGAAATTTCTTAATCCGAATGATCTCCTACTAACCTCGTTTTGAGACCAGTTTGCGGCGTTGCCTGCTATGCATCGGGTACTAAGGGAGGCCCATGACATGAGCGTTACGCATCACGCTGCTCTCGCCTTATTGAATTTAAGTTTTACAATTGCAATTTTTTAAATCTCTGCCAGACACCAGATACTTTATTTGCCATTTACAGAGATGGCGAAAAAAATAAAAGTGAAATTCTTAGAGGCGAATCTTATTGATTATTATCAATGAGAGCATGACAATTTTTCTCGCAATTAATGAAAAAAATATCCTTAGAAAAATGCCAACAGAAGTGATAAGTACTGGTTAAAGCATGTCTTATTAAATTAAGATCATTACCTAATTTCTAAATAGGAAATTAATAAATCTATTAATTCAGAACGTGATCATTCATTTTCTCAAAAAATGTGTCGATTCGTATATGTAAGATAGTTAACTAAAAAATTATTACCTTCTAGTTTACTAAAACCCTGCATACAAACTTGTTATTACTAATGTAAACACAAAATACATTGAAAAAACTGAAATGACTTTCTTAAAAATGTATAGTATTTTATAAAAATGGAAAAGATAGATATGTCCTTTCAGCAACAATTTAAAACTTTTTCAATGTCCTCTGTGATAGAAAATCAGATTGTTAAAAAATTATATTGATTGAATAGAATCATACAATAAGTCTTAGTTCCCAAATTTCCTTCCTTTATATCTAACTTAATCTACCGTAAAATTCTTTTCCTAACTTGGTACTCTATGTCTCCTCAGTAAGAACTTAAATGTTTTTCTGATTATGCTCGCACACACACACTGTTATACACTACTGTTACTTTTTATATAAATTTTAAATTAATAAGCTTTGTTTTCGTTGCTCTACAATCATAGTAGTTAAGTCTAGTTTCTACTTTAAAAGCATCACTGCTTTTCTTATAATATCACAAACTGATTTAAATCCTCTTAAAGAAAATCTTAGATAATTGATCTTAAACTAAATTTTAATCTACTTTTATTTTACTTTCAATCAAAATTATGCGTAGAGATTATTATTATACTGAATATAGGTTTATGATTGCTCTGGATAGGTAACATGTTTTACTGCAATTTCTCTTTATTTCCTTATTGAGAACAAACATGAATCTTAAGAAAGAATTTCTTATTTTCTATTAATGTCAATATTCGCGAGATCATCGCGGAATTCTTTTTCTTTTCTCTCTCACTCTCTCTTTAGAATCCAGGTTTGACCCCAGCAATTGTTGAACAACAGAAGATGAGTGTTACGCATATCATTTTCATGTGTACATCTGCCAGTGGATGCCTGGAAGTTTTAAACTTTCCACCCTTGTAATACTCGAATACCGCTATCTACACATAAAAATAATTCCATGAAAGCAATAATATACGCGGGGAATGGTGAAACCTTTACAGTAGAACATCAGCTATCAGAATGAAAAATCTGCGATGTTAAATGTTAATATTGATGTAGCTTAGTTGGACTCTGGAAAGATAGGTCTGAAAATCTACTTAGACGCAACAATTGAGCAATGGAAAACTAACTTTTGCTTTATTTATATTTATCTCTCTGGATAACAATCAATCTATCTTACGATACCATTGCGTTTATATACCTATATATTAATGGAAAAGTCTCTTTCATTAATAGATAGATATATTTACGTTATTCTGTCTTAAAGACAAAGTGTGTGATGAAAAGCTTTAACAGTCAGGCTAATTCGCAACACCCTGTCAAATATTGATGATTTGGATTCTCTATCGAATCCCTCGGTGTAACTATTTTCTTCAGCGTTTAATATCTCGGGTTTAAACCAGGTCATTACATTAATTCAATTAATAAATTATAAACGTATTGATGTGAAATAAATATTGCACTTCTACTTTCTGCACGCAGATTTACAATGTGTGCATGGAATTTTTTAAGTTACTTCCCTTGTTACGGGAATACTTATTTTTATTTATGGAAAGTTTTCCAGAAAGTAATATGCTTGAGATAGATGTAAAGCTGCAACTGATTATAATAAATATAGATAATAATTTTACAAAAATTATCAATTGGTTTTGGATACATTTGCTTAAAAACTTAACAGAAATGACATCTGAATTTTCTCCTTTATTTCGTTTTTATAAAATAAATAATATTAAATTCTATGAAAATTAAAATTTTTTCAATAATGTTATGTTACTAAAGTAATTATAACACAGAGTACTTCTTTAAAAAATCCTTCTGAAAATGTTTAAATATCTTGAGCAAATTTAGAAAAGTCATCAGTTTTATGAACTTTGGCTTACATAAATTAGTAAATGTAAAAATTCTACAGATAGCTTTTTCCAGCTGAAGAAAGGCTATTATCTAAATGGCAAAAAATAAAGACAATTTTGTCTAATTTATGCTGTGCTGTAGCTTGGTCATCTGATTTTTCAGATCAAGTTCTCTAAAATGTAATCTATAGTTGTTATTATCACGTGAATATAAACATATAAGAAGATGCAAATATACGTCAAAATATCGCGTAACATAAAAATTGCAATAGACCAATATTTTAGGTGTAATCAAATTCTAAAAGGCTTTCAAGATTTACTATTTTCGTTATATATAAACATTTAAGCATAAATCCCAAGGTTTGAAAATCTTGAATTTTAGGACGTTTGTTAATAGATAATTTATTTCGTTCTTAAATTTACTTAAAAATGTAAGAAAATGACTTCACTTTGCACATCACTTGTACTTGCAATTGAGTACGTGATATTTTATTATTATTTAACCACCACACTGAACAAGAGCTCCAAGGTGTATTTAATGAAATGATATCAATTTAATAAAACTACAGTTTTAAAATGTAAAATTAACATTACGAAATAGAAGTTTACTTTTTATTTAAATTATTCCTCACATTCTCTTTTTTCTTTAGTTGCATTTTCATTTATGACATAGCTAAAAAGAATTTATATTTTTGTATACTTCATACTTAGTTTTTTTTCGAACTATGTCTCTTCTATTATCAGTAAGTTAAATAAGAATTTTATTGGAACCGATTGTCTCGATTGGTTGGTGGGATTTACTTCGTATTTAACGAAGATACTACAAATGTTAATTTGGCTTGATACATCTTTGATAGTGAGTGCCGGAAGTAATTTTGTTTTTGATATCAGGTTACAGTTAGTTTAATTCCTCTCTTATTTCTCCAATTTTATATCATTTTGCTTGTAAATTATATTTTTGTTATTAACATTAATTCGTCTCAACAAGTTTTTTTCAATTTTAGCATTTATTTTAATGTGATAATAACCACATATCATCTTTGAACTTTTTCAAAAATACACCAAGTTTATTAATAATAATATTTCCAAATCTTTTATAAAAATAATTTAAAGGAAAATACATTTACAGACCATCATTCTATTATTATTCAATGAAATAGTATTGAGCTATGTATAGTAAGGATCAAGAAAATAATTTTTTAAAACTATCTTTTGAAACAAAATATTGAATGTATAGCTTTCTATTCGAATGGTATAAAAGTCGATATAATTAATTTCTCTGGTTTATCAAAATTAAGGATAAATAATCTCCCTTCATGAGTTAGCGGAGTATAATGTCACACAGTTTTAGATGAGAATCTATTATGAAAATATAGACTTTTAAATTGTATGAAATATGAAAATCACTCACTGTTTCTAAAAAATAATACAAAACACTTAATTTGATTGAATTTTCTGTTCAAACACAAATGTTAATAGTTAACCATATGTTTGATTAAAACATTACCGTTACTTTTCCTACATTTTGAAAATCATTTATTTTAATTGTTTTTATTAAATAACATACATTTTACTTTCTCGATATGTAATTTCCTGTCACTGTATATTTATAACATTTGGTTATCACTAAGTATTCAACAAATTGGTTAAATAAGTCGACTGTTTGGCCAAATATTTCGATATTTACTGGAACAGCCTGACAGTTACAGAACTGATTTGGTATTTACTGAAACATTTTTATAAGAAAGAAAAATGTCTTTCAAGAAAAAAGAGAAGGAAAACTATAGACATAAAATGTGTCGAGAAAATTTCTCCCACATACATTCATTAAATTCTCTTTTATAAAATTATATGTTTGAATCACGATTTTTTTTAAATCTATTATTCTATTTTAAACTTTATAAATATTAATAAACGAAGTTAAAAATTTAAATTTTTGAAATTTTAGTTTTAATATGTATTAGGCAATAGTTAAAAAACACTTTTTTCATAACACCACAAAATTTAGAAAAATTTTTAAATATTGAATCCTATCAGCAATTATCATAATTTTTAGTAAATTATTATAATTGAAAAGCCTAATGAAGGATTTTGATTAATACTAAATAAGCGTTTAAAATATCTAAAATCAATAAGTTGAAGGAGTTTATTTTATTGGTTAAATTATCTGAGAGTGTTTCTCAACAGTTTTCTTAAAATTAGGAATTTGAAATGAAATTTTGAGAAAGATAGACTTATTCTCCGTTATTCTCGCCAACTGTTTGGAGTATGCATAATTTTAAGTTTACTTTGCTGACACTGATTTATTGAAAAGTGCAAAAATTTATAATTTAAAAAAAATGGTGTTAGTTTTTTTTGACAGAAATGGAATTCTTCGAACTTACTGTCCCGCGCGTTTCAGGCAATTCTTTTGTAGGTAGATAAAACATGACAAAATATCTTCTGTCACGAGAGCAGCTTCAATCCCATTGTTCAAAAAAACCAAAAACGCAATGTGGCGAATAAAAAGAAATAATGATGAAAAAAATGTCAAGAAGAAAAACTGCTGTAGTCTCTTAAATTTTTCTGAAAACAGGGTTTTAAATAAAACGAGATCTAAGCAAAAATATTGAAAAAAAATATATATTATGAGGCATTTCTCGGAAAGTACACACCACTCCATTTTACTCTATTGCATATATTCAGACAGAAAGTAATAATAGACTTTTGCGAGCAGAATTTGCATGAATATTTTAAATTTGCCTTGGAATTTAAACTATATATTCAAAAGAAATATATATGAATGTTCTTTCCCCTTTTATGATTACTCTGAGTATCGTGATTAATCAAATTTCATTAGTAGCTTATTATAAATAAATCTAGAAAATTGTTGAAATATATTTTATTATTCACTAATGAATCAAATGGTCATATGAAATTTATGATATAATGAAAATTTGAAAAAAAATTTGAATTCATAACTAAAGTTGGACTTTTCCAATTTTATTATCTTAAAATGAATTATTTTTAAGAAACGATATTTATATAACATTAATTTATCCCTTTTCCCATTTTTTTCAAATGCATATCGTTATATACATATATGTGTGTGTGTGTGTACATATATATAACTCTCACCTAAATAGATTTTACGTATAAATACTTACTTTAAGAAATACACAGTACTTTCCTGAAATATTTATCTTAAGCTGCTTTTTCATGGAAATATTTGCTATATTTTGTAGGATTTTTTTTTCATGCATGAATATCAAACTCATTACACAATCCATATGTTATTAATTTCCCAAAACTATTATTTCTTGATAGATAATTTTGTGTTCCAAAAGATTTCATAAAAAAAAGTCTGCTTCCTATTAAAAAATAATAAAATTTTGCTCTCGTGAGAGCTCCAAAGTGTAACATATGATAGCTTTTTTTTATAATAGATCATATGAAATCGTGAAGTTGCTTTTGCATGAAGCCTGTTATAGAACTTCTGTAACCACGAAATAGTCAAACCTAATTTCGTCAGCAAAATTCCTTTAAAGCGAATTCATGATGCTTAAAATGCCTTTATATATGGTTCTTTAAAATAGCACATATATATATATATATA
>JAPDSC010067075.1:61578-88642 GCA_026290005.1 Latrodectus geometricus
TATAATTCAGAAATATTATGATGTTGTTAACGTTAAAAGCGTAGTTGAATATCTGTTTCGTTACATCTTCTAAGGAAAGGTTTTTGATTCTTCTCACTCAGCAAACTCTTATCTATTGGTGGAAAAAGCGCTAAATTCCTTTGTTTCCATAATTGATGCAAACTATGTTATCATAACTAAAAAATATGGTCTATTAACCATACTAATATTTTATGCATTCGTATCTTAAATTTCGTCCATACATCTCACTCAAAATAAGGAGGACTTATTTAAATTTCAAAAAAGGAGAAAGTCTTCATTGAGAAATAAATATTTGTTTTTTTAAATTATACTTCTATGGCTGTAAGTTCTGAATTGGGTGTTCAAAAATTTATATTTAATGATTTAAAAAATATCGCAGCCTATTATTAATTGTTCTTAAATATTTAAAATGTAAAAGAAAATACTTACATTAGAAGAGGAAAAATTGTCTTGAGTTTTAAAGTTATGATCGAATGAAATATAAATTTCAGAGTTGTAAAAACAAGGTATTCTTTCTTAGTTTTAAAACTTGTCCAAAAATATTTGAATCACATTCAAAGATTTGTTTTACTCATATTTTATTAAAATGTATTTTATAAAACCATATAAGAAAGCTGCATCTATATATTTTATGTTTAATTTCCATATACATATATTCTTCAAATGTTACATTTTAGAACAATTTTTTCTTACTTATAATGCTTCAAATGTGATATTTTTTTCTGAAAGATTTTTTTAAGCCAAAATTGTGATTTGAAAAAATTTCATAAGAATACAATGCACTATTATATTTTAAAAATATAAATAATCATATTTGTATTAAAATAAGAAAAAAACAAATTAAATGTAAATTATTAAAAAAAATACCGACTTTGTTCAAGTAAATTTAATTTTATTTCGAGTTTTTTTCCCCTTTCTTTAAAATGTATGTCATTTTTTTTGTATTTAAATATTTTGAATTTTCAAGTTTTTATCCTGTGAAAACAGTTTAGACAATTATACAATGAAATTTTTCCTTGAAAATAAATTCGCGTACCATGCTTTTAAAATGTTGGATTAAAGTTTCTATTTTAATCAGAATTTGTCAATTCTTCCATGAAACTAAGTGATAGTAATGATAATCTTCGATTTCAATAACCGTTCTTTCTAAGCTAAAATATTTTTGCATTAGATTCTGCCACTTTATAAACTCGGTATTCGATATAATCTATGAGTTTCTTTACTACAACCAAGTACTATGAAATGAATATTTTCGAAAAGCTTGAATTTGAAAAAAATATCCTCAACTATAAGCGCAGTTTCAAATTTTTAACAAAATTTTAGATCGTTAATTTTAAGAATTTTGTTCATTTTTTTGTAACTTAAAGTGAAATCAGGGATCTTATATTATCAGTTTTATTACTAGCTTGTATTATCAGTTAAAAAATACGCTAGTAAATAAAATGCGATTGAAACCTTAATGATAATCGATATCATATTGGCAAATGGTAAAGTGATTGATAGGATTTGCTTAATCTTTTAAAGTCTTTCTGTTAAATATCATTTATCAAATATTCTAGAAAGAATGTCAGTATTTTATAACAAGGGAAATTGTTAAAAAAAAATGGTTTGCTTAAAATACCATTTATAGGATGTTTTCAATTCTAATTTTATAACAATAAATTATATTTCTAAAATATAAAATATAATAATAATAATATATATAAAAATATAAAATATATTAATATATAATATAATATAATATAAAATATTATAAATATAATAATATAATATAATAAATTATATTTCTAAAATATAAAATATATAGCAGTAATCAAGTGTACTTTTTAAAATTTATAGAAGCAATATTGCTAGCTTTTTCATAATGGAAACAATTTATTGAAGAAATATTAATGTAAGAAAATAAAAATGTCCCCTTAAAAAACTTAAACTGAAATAGCTGACCATTTTAAAGTATACCTTCTTAGTTCAGATAAGTGCACACAACCAATAGAATAATGGTGCAGTTCAGAAAATGATGCGCAATTTGCAAAAATAAGAAACTAATTTTCTTCCTTGGGGATGGACAAAAACATATAAAAATAAGAAAATATTTCTGCATAGTCTTTCATCTCTGAAGGTCGTTTCGTTAATCCTATTCATCAATCTGTGGTCGCAAATAATTATTACGTCGTTGTTTCTCTTAACTGTTTATACATCGTGATTCTATTATCTGAAGAAGGCAAAATCATTAGAATGCTCAAATACTAAATTAACGATATTTCCCTTTTTATAACGTCATTATATCTTTCACCAGAATCGTGATACAGCATAAGGCAGTTAATTCCAATCTATTAGGACAGCATGGAATTGCGGTTAATTATTCTCAAATTTGTAGTTGATTTTGTATGAATATAATTTTAATTGGGAAAATCTCAAATGAAAGCAAATTTTGTACTTTCAGGTATTAAGAAATTTTTTTTGATCTGTAGAAAGTTTTCCTGAAACTTGTGCAGAAAAATGTGTAAGACTAAAAGTAATGCACATGACAAAGAACATTTATTTCATAAACATTTTAAAATTTTTTAATTAAACCTAATTTTTTAAATAATGTATTGTTAACAATTTCAAAAATGTTGCTAGTAATTAAATCTGAAAGAAATTAATAAATTGATATTGGTTACTCAAGAGAGATACTTAATTAAATTATATAATAGGTTGTCGTAAATTATAAATAATTTAAATCAATTAAATATTTATACATTGTTTCTGAGAATGTTAAAAAAATAAATTATTAATAGCATCATAAACAGTACATTTATTTTTTGCATCTTTAAAGTCAAATTCTTATCTGTCCGATAATAAATTGTACTAGGCTTTTTAAAGTAATTTTAATTATATATGTGTAATTATATAACGGTGTATGTGTTTGTATAAATATACAGTTAGTGTTCGAAATATGTATTTCCAAAGCAAAGATAAAAAAATAAGGAAGTAAAAATAAGATTTATTTCCTTGTGGCAAGTTTGTAAGTATAATGTACATGTAAATTTTATACAATATAAACAGAGCTCAATACAATTTGCTTTATAGTCATATCAGGATAATTCAAAATCACAAATATACACCTTCTTCATGATATATTCATAACTTTTCTTTGCTTTAAGCCATTCATTTTCATTCTTGCGTTCAGTTTTATGCAGCACAATTTGATTATTAAGTGTCCAAAATTTACATCAAATCAGTCAGTGATCAAATTAAAAATTTAAGAAACAACTTCATGAAGATAATTTTAAATCAAAAAAGAATTTTCAAAAACAGTATTTTATTTTTTCTAAAAAATTTCTTTAAAATTTCTTCTTTGGACTTAAGATTATAATTCTTAGTTAAAATTTTCTCTGTAGAAAACATATATACGAAGGCATTAGTGGAAGTCAACATTTTGATTTCATCAACAGAACATGAAGGTTGTTGGATTTTTACAACAATATTTTAAATTAAGATATGTATATTTAAACAAAGAAATGTTTTGTCTGTATGTTCAAATGCTGTATACTCATGCAAAAATCGAGTCTCTACTAAGTTTACAAAACGTAGAATTATGGTTTACGATAAAACTCTCTATTTGAAATTTAATGTTATTATAAATTAATATATGAAAAAAATGAAATTTATTTTATTTTTTAGCAAAGATATTATTTTATCGTATATATTCAGTTTTTATCAAAACTGTAGATATCCATTTGCTTTCCATTGTGAGAAAATAGACCTTAAACTTTATTCATATTAATTCATAATTAATGTCCTAAGATAAATATTATTCAGTGTTCATGCGTTAACAGTATTAAAATATACCATACAATTATAGGTAAGGAAATAAAGACACCCAGAAAACTTTATAGGACTTGTCAACATTTATAAAGGATAAAAAAAATAATTTCTTTTCTTCTACAAACAAAGCTGTTCAATATCTCAGCTTCTCTTGCCTATTTCCAGGTAATGGTTCAGTTTCAGAAGTCAGGTTTTGTAATTTTGTGTAGGATGTGCGTTGGTTGGATAGATGACATATTATGTCAATGTCATCGCGGTGACAGTTAGAACTGGATCAAATGTGTAGGAAAGCCGAGAGATTTTAGGCAACTGCCCTTATTTGCAAATCAAAGTTTTACACTTTCATTTGCAGAGAATTTTCAGAAATTTCATTTGTGAATGCTTGTTTATTATATTTTTCTCCAATAAGAAATAAATTATTGAAAAATTATTTTCACACTCCAAAATTATTTAACTTTAAAGATTGATATAGTTAACAAAAGTGTTTTTATCATGGCCATGACTTTTTTTATTTCAAGAAATTATTTTGAAGAAATTACTGCATCCTACTAAGTACCATTGAGAATTTCCTTATTTAGAAGGCAGTCCTACTTTAGTTACTAATTATAGCTGAGAACAAATGAGCTATTCCACATCAAAATTATAAATTCAGGCAGATAAATTCTTTTAAATATGATCACGATTGAGATATATTCAGAGAATAATTTAATTTTAATTATCATGAAAATGTGACTAAAAAATATTGCAAATCAAAGTAAGTTTACATTTTCATTTAAAAAGAATTTTTAATTTTATTTAAAATATTTTATATAAAATAAACTTTTTTCTTAATTCATTTAAAAAAAAAAATCACGTTTGCAGCAAAACTTTCATTAACTTCATTTCATTTTCTTTACATGGTTTTCATTGTTGTAGTCCAATACATTAAACGTGTTAGAATTTTCAATTTTCTTTCTATCTGGAGCATCTCATTATTTCTTCAAGGTAATCTTATAATAAATAAATTAATTAGCCAGGAATACTTAAAACAGTACATAAATTAAACAGTGCAAAACTTGATAATTCAGATAAAGTTTAAAGAAAAAATTAACAAATTGCCACACATTCCATTAGTTTTCCAAATACATAAACATGCAGAATCATTTCTTAATGCAGTAAATAAATATTTCAAAGCACACACACAAGTAGACGCGAGCTCTAAAATGGCGCTCGATTGTCTGCTTAGCTTTCCAAATGAAGAAGCTTTGGGTCACATTGCACCTTAGGCACTCGCATACTCACGATATTTAGAATCTTGTCATCATTAGATGTTCGCCATCATCTTACTAGCTAGCATTCCTGGGAGTGAGAGAGAATTCCATTTTTTTATTCTCTCTCTTTACAATTCACGTGGCCTTGGGTCTTCCTTCAAATTACAGGGTGAGTTTTTTAGGAAAAACAAGGGATGAGCAATGAGCATACTTGTGGCTTATTGTAGTTCCAGGTATCGTGTGAGGGCTCTTAGAAATCACTAACAGGAAGTCGTTTTAAGCGCAGAAAATGAAATCATGTTTTTGCCAGTACCTTGAAAACGCTGCTTTAAGAATTTTCAACTGCATTTTCATAACACGAATAATTTTTACTGAGCATAAAAATTTTGATATCAAGCTTCATTTAAAAATAATGTTCGTATTCGTTGATTGTAATTTTTGTAAAAAAATAATAATATGAAAACACAATACACAATTTGAAATTTTATTCCACGTTCCTTCATAAGAACTACGAAAAGGAATAAATATGAAATTATTCGAAATAGTGTTTCTAATTAATTGAAAAATGATTTTTTTATATTGAAACACTGCTTTTTATATTTGTTTATTAAAGAAGTTTTTCTTTATTGCAAATTTTTTGCATAACAAATTGCTATTTATTAATAGATAAATCAGTTAATCAGTAGCAATTTGTTATACATACCTCTAAAAATTTCTCCTATACTGACAAGACTCTCCTATATAAGAATGTTGATAAATATTTTCATTTCTTACTTATTAACTATAAAATATTTATTTAAATGGTAAATGGACAAGCATTAAAATATATAAATGATGTAACTATTAGCAATATTTATTTTAATTTAAAAAAATTACTTTCAACATTCTTGCAAACAATAAATGAAGAAGCAGATTTCTTATATGGAAATATTATTTGATTTTATAGGGGTTTAAATGAAAGAATGCGTATTCATGTAGATTTATTAGTTTATTTTTTTCTTTCATTTCTCTATTATAATAATATTAACAATTTATTAATTTTGTCAATAATATTATGTGTCAATAGTCATGAATTGTTCACACGTGTTTTTAGTTGAAATTTTATTAAACGACTAATATGAAAAATAAAGGTTTTCTACCATAAAGAGCATAAAAGTTAACCAGACTTGGTTAGTTTAAAATATAAGAGGAAAGTACTTGCTATTCAAGTTCTGATATTATGAAGAATAATTAACATATTACAGTTTAGTGATTTGTAGAAAAATAAAATAATAATTGTTTCTGAAAACATGAATTTCTACTTCATAACATCATTTTTCTAAAATGATATAATGTAGTTGAATTATATTTTGATTGTGACACGTTAATAATTGGAAATTAGATTTGCTTAAAGAAGGGAATAGATGATTTACAGTAAATTACACTCTTGTTTTTGATATTAGATGGATAATTATTCAGTTTGATATTAAAGAAATAATAAAATATTTTGACATTATAATTAAGATATTTAGAATTTCCAAAGGTGTTTCTCTAAATTTTGAATTTTAATTTAAAACAAAATAATAGTTTTAGTAGAAACATTTATGTTAATATTATGAATTGGGATGTATTGAGTAATGGTATATTCATTTATGTAGAATGGGGAGTATTTATTATTTATTAATGAATGAAGAAAATTAAAATCTCAGATTTGAATAATTGATTATTGCTAATGCATAAACATTAAATCTTTACTATGGTAAAAAAGCATCTTCATTCTATAAAAAGACTTTTTATTTTAAAATTGAACATTGAAAATTCTATGTAGAACTATATGAACAATACACTTGATCTTAAAAACATGAAATCAATCTTTTTCTAAGAAGATGAATATGACTGTGCTCTCTTCACACACGTAGAAAGTGTTTATGAACCCAAATCTGCATTGTTAAACATGTAAAATATATGTAAACGTAAATGTTATATAGTAAACTACCTGAGATACAGTAAACTACTCTTTGGCTAAATAAATGAAAGCTTTCTTTCTTGAGAATTTTCGCTTTTGCTTAATATTTCGATATAAATCTGAAAAGTTGCATATATTCCTCAAATTAAACACTTCATTTTCTATATACAATATTTAAGTTTGCTAATGCAATTCACCTTAAAATTATTGGATTCTTGTTTATTTTTTATTTTTCATTTTTTATTCACAGATTTTGAGGACAAATTGATTTTCTAATAATATAGAATCAAATTAGATGAAAAAAATCTGGTTGGATTTGAAAAGTAATAAAACAAATTTTCATGTGTCGGAAGTTATGAGAATAAGAAGGGACTGATATGATTGAAAGAAAATTCATGAGTTTTGCGAACAAGGATTTAGAGATATATATGCATAAGACATATCAGCTAGACAACTTTAATTAATTTCAGAACTACAAAATCAAACATAGTTGATAATTTATTTTAAAATAAATCACTAGACTGAATTCGTCACAGTTGACTTCAGGGAATCATGGATCAGTATAGATCTGATGTTGGTAACATAGGGCAAAAGTGTCACATTTGGCAAGTGGTAAAATTTTCAATGACACATTGCACCACTCCATAAACTATTCTTCTGAATACTGCAATTATTAGTAAAGTGGTGCAGCAACAAGTTTCATATTAAAACTATAATTTTTTTTATTTAATTACATTGAATGAGCACTTATTTTGAGCTGTTTTCTACATTTTTTTCTTTTACTATGTATGTGTTTAAAAGATATATAATATATGTGATTTTAATTTTTTTATCAAAGTTGAATGAATTATAATATTTTATGTTCCTTTTGTTTTTTATTTTTACGTTGATAAATATCATTAAGTGATGCACGATTAATATATAGTAAAATTCAAAATCCGTATTCTTTGGTCACTATTCTATATCGGAGAATTATTTGATTTAATAAAATTTTTAAATATTACTTACTGAGTGACACCTTGCATCATATTGATAAATTGGCTTGGCACTTTACAGATACTAAGTGTGCGAAACCTATGAAAACAGATAAATTTTCAATGCTGAAATATTTCGTAAAACAAGTTTTTTTTTACATTAAATGTTTTTTCTGGAAAATTATCTTATGGGGAACCGAAAGTTTAAATTATGGATAACTTATTGTTGTAAATGTTCAGTAAAACAGTACCATTGAAAAAAAAATTATTGCTCCCTAATAAATTTAATTTCGTTTAATATTTGTTTTCTAATTTGATTCAATGAGTCAAATAATTGCAAATTTGTTCTCATGGATGAGCAAAAAAATATCTACTGTTGGATCAGAAGGAAATGAGAAAAATAGAGGAACGGGGAGCGAAAAACACATAACCTTTCACAGAGTCACGTGTGAGTTTCCACCACGTTTCCGTGTTTTTCATTTCATACATGAATTACTCTTTTTCTATAAAGAGTCACTCATCGAGATTGTTATAAAAATATCAGCCGTCCGTATTAATGATGCTGTATCCTGTTAGATTCTAAAGTATGCGGACCTTTTTGCCTTACTTTAATTTTTTGTATTTTTTCCGCTATTGATTCTCGTCAAAATCTACCAACATGTTCCAAGAGTGGTCATATGGTCGACTGCGGATCCCTCATTGTGTTGATTCATTTCCTAAATCTCTATTGGCTATTTTTGTATTACGCGAGTCAGTTCAATTATAACAATATATCATCTTATTTAATAGGCGTATTTTTTTTACATGTGTGGCTAAGTATAAGTGGTAAGTGGGCTTTAGGAATTTCTTAAATATTATACTTATAAACCTTATACTTAAATACTAATGAATTATAAAAAATACTTAATTACACGTAAAAACTATCCTGATGTAATAAATAAAGTTTTATAATAAAAGACTTCATATTTTTGATACAAACGTACGGTGCAACATATAAGCATATATATATATATATATATATATATATATATATATATCGAATAAAATACAATAATTTAGTTGTCAGAATGAATTTTAAAAATTTATTTCTAAATTCAAAGAATAAAACAATATTTTTGTTATTAACATTTAAGCCAGAATTAAGTCCAGAATGTTTATTGTTGAATTTTATTATAAATTATATACAACATTTGCTTTGACAGTTGATATGATTAACTGGTTAGCATTTTTCTATTTTATGTTTTATTTTGAGTCATATTTCAGGTAATCTATTTAACCAAAGAATACGTATTTGAAATTATTTGATCTAGACAATTTATTGTCTTGTATTTTTTGAGGACCACTTGTCGAATATACAGTAAAGATTTAGTTTGATGGACTTTCAAAAATTGGTAGCATACGTGAACTGTTTATGTTTTTAATAAAGAAAATCCTAATCTTAAATACCATTTTTTAATCATGGAAAATGCACCAATTTTCATTTCAATTTAACAGCTCGTGTATTAGATTCCCTCTTTTAGTTTGATTTTTTGCAGTGGTTCGGAATCCACTTTAAAATGTAGATACCGGTTGAATGTTCAGAGACAAACAAGCCAACTATCTATTACAACCTCATTTGAAACCATAATCGTCAGAAGATCAATTTATGCCAAGTGTTTTTACACAATAACGCCCATCTCTGATATTTTCTTATGAAACAAGTGATGCAACCTGCCAAATAATTCTGAAACGGGTTGTTAAACTGCACACTAATATATACGGGAAATGCAATCGCAATTCATTCTTACAAGCAGAATTATGCTTTTGATCAATATTTATTCGACTCGAGTGAGGGGGGGGGTTGAGAGTGATTTTGGAAACAATATCGGATCTCCTTCACTGATCAAGTGATTCACAAATTTCGATCTCATCCTTGCAACCATGCCTGATAGCTTCCTGGCACGGAAGGTAAAGAAAGCTTTTTGCACTTTCTACAAATTACATCTGATTTCTTGGGCTTTCTCTGGTGACTTCTTGATGGGTATCTCATAGAGTCAGGCAAGTGAACTTATATAATAATCTTCCTGTTCCGCTTTTTCTGAAAGTGATTTTCTTATACTGTCATTTCCCATAACGTGCTGGAAGATTGATACTTATCCTCAGAAAGTGAAAGTAAGATTTCAATCGTATATTAAAAAATCAAATTACCTGTAATCAAAATAAAGATCATTGCGAATTCTGACATCCGAATCGAGGATATTGTGAGTAAAATATTAATAAAATGAAATACAATTTGAAAACTTCATTCCGACATCTAAAACTAATTTAAAAAAAAAAAAAAAAAAAAAAAAAACTTAAGTTTTTTTCTTTAAGTGCTTAAGGTTGATAAAAATTTTTTGTAATCAGACTCAAAATCTTTTCTGAATAGTAATATCTTAGCCATGGATATTTATAATGATAAAATATGCAAGTGAACATCATATAGTTAGAACATTATGGAAATACTTAATTTTGAAGATTGAATTTATGCTTTTAAAGATAATCAAAAAATTTGTTTTTAAAATAAATTGCATGTATATATTTTCTATTCAGTATTAAAGTAAAATTTTGCGTGAATATTACGAAAACTACAATTGAAAGATATTACTTTATAATTTTTTTATTTCAAATGGGAAAATTACTTTATATTCTATGAAAATCATTTAAAAAGTATTAATACTTACTTCTTGAAACCACAGTTACCTATTTAAAGAATGTGTTTTATTGAAATGAATCATGGCCTGTCAGAAATTGTGTGTCTTTCATATTAATTTGGGAAAAATGAAAATTCTTAATGAAGCCAATAATATTCCTTAGAATTTAATTATTAAATTTTAAATAATGTTTATGGGTTTATTAAATTTCATTATAAAGTGACCACTTTAAAAATGTTAGTGATTAGTTATTCTTTACCGTTCAGTAGTTATATTTACGTATATAAATATTAACGATTGTAGATTTTGAAAGTTTTGGATATGAATCTCTGCTTATATATGATTAAAATTAATGGAAGTCTGCATGAAAATAGAACTATATGAATTTCATTGAACGTGAACCCCATGAACAGTTTAATGACATCACAATTTTAATTTACTTTGTTATTATGAGATAAGCAACAAGTTATTTTAAAAACAATGCTATCTCTTTTTCTTATTTTTAGAATAATTTATATTATTAGTTTAGTTTATGTTTAAAATGCATTATTCGTTACAGGATCTGAATCTTTCGATATGCTACAATTCGCTGCTTGAAAATTTTAAACAAATAAAATATCAAGGAAGTTTTCAGAAAAGCATTTATATAGGATAAATTAAATTTTTAAACATAAAGCAATTGTTAAAATGTTCGACAAATGTTGAGAAACTCTTATTCTTCATATTTGTGGAATGACATATGCTGAAAGAACGAAAACCTTCTTAGAAAAATATATCAAAATAAAATTCATTCCAAAAAATTGCATTTTAAAATTGTAGGAAATGAAGCATATCAAATGTACACAATAGCGTATGCTATTGTGAGGCCTCCTAAAGATTTAGTTTTCAATAAATTGCAATTTTATTTTTCATTTAATTGATATTTAATGCAAATGACATGTATTTGTTTCGTTCTTTTAAAAGGCAATTTTGTTCGAATCATGTAGCTTATGGAAGTAGTTTAGTCATACCAATATAAAATGTTTACATTATACGTCTGCAAATCTAAATATATTCCACTAAAATATATTTAGTTTTAAACAAAGTATTTAAATAGCTTATGTATTGCATATTTCTTATTTAATATCTATTCTTGCTGAATAAACCACATTAAATTTTTATGGTCCTCCTATGACTGTACTTCACCATATATTTAGTTACTGAAACGCAAAATTTTTATATAACAAAATAAAGCACCTGCCATAAATGTTCGAAAACATTCTATGGTAAGAAATTATACTTCAAGAAATTCAGTGACATCAAATTGATAAATACAGTTTAGAAAAAATACATATAACTACAAAAGTAAAATTTGTCATTTACTCAGGATGTTTGGAAAAGGGTAAATTAAATTTGATATTATTATTCCATTAATTTCCAGTTATAAGCAATGTGGATATAAGGCGCCATTACAGACACCGATTCTAATGTGAACAGGATTTGAAAAGGGAAAAAAATAAATAAAAATATTAAACTGGTTTTTCAGGCATAAAATGAAAGTTATTTCAAAATTTTCCTCTTACTAAAACATTTATTGTGACATGAAGGTTTCGTTCGCGACTATTAGTTGATCTATATACATCCGGTTTATCCAAATTTTCTCAAGGAATATAATTGTTTTAGAAAAAAATTAATCACATGCAATTTTTTTTCAACAATTAGACTGCTTTGAATTTTTTAATATGGATAATACAAGTTATATTAGTAGATTGTATGTTTCTATTTTAGAAAAAGATTTTTGATATTCAAACATTTCCGAAGTATTTTTGTTAAATTAGTTTTTTGGTTTTTCATTCCTCATTATAGGTTATAAAAACTTCTTGTATTAAATGACGATTTTAATACTTGCTACATTTTCGGTTGAGTTATAAAATTACTCACAATATTTTGTGTTTTTAAATCCAGGAATAAAGATTAGGAAATAAAAGTAAATAATTATTCATTTACAATGGTATAAATTTAATTGATGCAAAAATGACTGACGACTTCAAGAACTTACTTTTTGAAAATAGTATCTTTGATTCTATTAATGTAGAAACCGCAACTGTAATTTATTTATGTGCAAAATAGTCCAGTCGTGTTTCTACTTAAAGCTCTTAAAAAAGTATTTGTTTATTTAGATTTGTTTTTGGCATAAAACATACAAACATACATATATGTGTATGTGTAGAACTCTATGATTTGAATATAGGCTTGTTTATATTAAATTTGATTTTTATTTTATATCACTTTATTTGCTGTGATAAAACTTTAAGAAAAACATATGTCTTAGTTTTACAAATGCACTTGCAAAGAACAGGGAATAAGAATGTTATTTCTCATAGTGATTAATCTTATTTAATCAACATTTATAAATTCCTTAGATACTTTTTTAAATTTTTGTCTATTAAATGTGGAATTTTTTAATCTTTCACCCTAATCTTATAACTTATATCGAATTTATCCATTTTTCTATTTCGATCTATTCTTCCATTTTGTGGATTTCCATTTTTTTATAAAACGTTCGTTTAACGGGTAATGTTGGGGTTATAAACTATTAAAACTTACTTCCGTAAGAAAGTGTTTGTAGCAATCTGTATTTATGTAAAAGAATATGATGATGATAGAATCAAACTCGTGATCTCTGGATAAAAAAAGCGACCTTATTTCTTGGGAAGGGAATGGGAGCAACCTTGCATTTAACAGTTTGTACACCACTTGCTCAAGAAAATTTTCTCTTTCCTCTAAATATGCAAGAAGCAGCTGAGGAAACAGTGGGGCGCTCCGAGTAATTAAATGAGATCGTAATTTGTGGTAGTAGTGCCAAGGCTGAGAAAGGTATGCTATGGGAGAAGTAGATGAATGGGCAATTACGTAAAGATACCACGCGATCCGCTGGAGATAAGTGCTCACTCAACCTGGCTCTTTGCATCCGGTGAGGTGTGAGAAATCAGTATTTACCAGAGTGCTGAGAACACTGACAGGTATTTCGACACATGAATAATAATGTTCACTCAGTTCTGCCGATATTACGCATTTTACGTAGTTACTGTTTTTTAGCCAATAAATTTCGCCAACTTTTCCACGTTAATTCATTTAAATTATTTCAGAGTTATATATTTTCCCATTTTATTGACTAATACATACATTACTAAATGATCTAACAGGGTAGAACCATAAATTTTCCCTGTCGGATCGTTTATTTTGCATTTATTCAAATTAGTAAGTTAGGTTGGGGCTATAAGACGAAATACCATTTTGCGTAAAAGCAAATCAAAGAAAGGTAAACAGAACTAAACTGCCTGTCATGGAATTTTTAAACTCAGTAACTGAAGACTAATGCAGGGATATATAATGACTTACTCTGTTTTCAGCAAATAGTCAACTTAGCCTTTCAAAATTGATGTTTGATCAGGTAGGTTATACGTTTTTCTACTTTATTTTTCAAAAGTTTATTTAATATATGTCAAAAGTTGCGTTAAATTTTAAATTTCAAACAGTCTAAAGAATTTTATTTTTTTATTTTCAATTAAGATTGATTATTTTATATTAAACATTTGGAAAATGGTAATTAAACATAATTTTCAGACAAAGTAATTAAACAGAGTATTTAAATAATTTTAATATTATATGAAAAAGTAATTCTCCAAGTTTTATAATAAAAGAATATTTTCACAACATTCTAAAAATAGAATATCAGACTAAAATCAAATTCATTTTGAAAATTTCTTAATTTCCTTTGGATTGATAAATTAAAGAATTCATGATAAAAATTTACTACGATTTGATGATAAATAAAGCATCTCCCTAATCAGATAAAAAAATTCTAAATGCAGATTCTTTCTTAATTATAATAATCAATTTTAATTTCTTGCTTAAAAGAAATTTATGAATACTCTAGTATTATACTTAATATTAAAACAATATAGATTATGGTTGATGAAATTACTTGTATGCGATAAATGTAAAGACATATGCGGGATGTAAATTAATTATTGAATATTGTAAATACTAATAAAAGCATTAATAGAATGAATATTTTGCATAACACAAATAGGAAATAAGCTTAATTTTGTTTTAATTTTGATTGGTTCAGTTCCGATTATAAATTTATTTATGTTTGAAAATAAGATAATTCCATTTGTAGATTTCATTAGATTCAATTAGGCGTATTTCAAAAAGCAAGTTGCAACAGAAATAGACTTTAATACACTTTTTATCAAGTGTTGTGAATTCGTCTCGTATGTGCACATGGTTAAAGACGGAGATAGACTGTTATAAAGAAATGGAAACGTGTCTTTTTTACCTAGTGACAAATGATCTCGTATCTTAGGGTCAAGGCCGAACCTGTTGGAGCAAGGTCAAGTAGATATTCCCCTCACTGTTCATGACTGCTCTGCTTTTTTCCACCACCCGATTAGATTCTCTGCCAATTTCTGTAAAGCATTGTCTTACGCTTCTTCATGGTAAAGAACAAAACATTGAGACTTTAAATTGAGCTCTTCACTGTGTAAAAATTTTTAGTGACTGCAATATGGGTATAACAGTAATAAAAATTATATTTTACGATATTCAGATTTGTTTTTACTTTGATTAGAATAATGGAAGATGTAAAATAAGATTATGGAATGATATTATTTAAAATTTTCTTTAATATGTTTTTTCTCCGATAACATTTTATGAGCTTAAATGCCTTTAACAATAAAATAATGCATAGACATTGAAAATTATTTTAAAAAAAAATATGGAAAATTTTATCGCCTCTGCTTTTTGAGGTATTAACAAAAAATCGATATTCTTACACTGAGTCAATGCTTATAGTTTTTTTATTCATATTTTCCGATATAGCATACTATTTTCGTATCTTAATGAAGTATTTAAGATTTAGATGAAATACCAGCGAAATTAAGATATTCCAATCTGTAATCCATAAAATTGTATCAAATAGTTGCAGCTTAAACAAATTGAAAGAAATTTTATTTTAAATTTGAAATTCCAAGCATCTTGAAATTCTAAGATAAGCCAAATAAAATAGACAAACATACCTAATTTTATTATCATACCTACTAATTCATAAGACAGTTTTATTAAGACAGTTGATAAGAAAGCAGCTTTAAAAAGCATCAATGACTATTATTAGTAGTTATTGTGCCTTTCGTTACTCATTTTATTTATCTAATTGTCGAAACCCCTAAAGCAAAATGCTTTTTTTCCCAATAATATTGAAAATCATAAATCATTTTTGATGTTAGAGATGAACCTCGCATGTGAATACAGCATCGTCGAAAATGTCTATAAAATATCAAAATGATCGAAGTTAACCGCATGTTAGCAGTCGTAACGCGCAAGACCTAAAAATCTACATGAAAGCTGTTTTAAACCTTTTTGCAAAGTGAATCCAAAAGAAGTTACATAAAATTCATGTAAAAATAATGGATTTCTTTTTCCCCAACCTAATATGACGAATATTGAAGAGAGGAAGATATTTCAAAATAAAAGAAATTGCTGAGGCATCTAAAGCAGAAATTCGGCTGCAAATTAATAAAATTGTATATTATATAAATCCATGCCAACGTCTTCAAGATTAAGGGATGCCCAATAACGTTTTAGATATTACTATAATTCAAGCTGGTAAAACTCGAAATCAACAAGGATCGAATAAGCAACATGCAAGTTATGAAAAAACTTTTTTATAGAAATAAATTATCGTTCCATAGAATATTTAATAGCAGAAGTAAATATAAAACACAGAAATGTTTCTTTTATTTCATAAATTCGTAAACTACTTGTATAGAAAATAACAAGATTTAAATAATAAATGTTTACTTTCAAGTATATATAATCCTTTTGTCTTGCAATATAACTCTACATAATACTTTTTAATATACATCATAAGTTTTCATTTTGTTATAGATTATACGTGATTATTCTTTCTCATAATGGTTGTGAACCCAATGTGTGAATTTGTTGCTGTTGGAACCCATGAATTTTTTCAGAAATACTTTACTAACAGAAAAATATTTAAATAATATTAAAGATTTTTTACAATGCAGCAGTACTGATTAAATTCATTTCGCAAAAACTGAAGTCTGGTCATGAGAAAGTCAGCAAATATTCACCTAATGCCTACGCTTTTTCTTCCTTACACACAAGGCAGTATAAATGTACGAAAAAATACTAGTTTTTATGCACTTAATTAATTTAATATGGTGTTTTTTCTATAAATAACTATATTTTTTTGCAAATGAGGAAATAAATGTTGTGTTCATAGGGTATATATAAAAAAACTTTTATTTTGATTATTCCCATGTTATGAATTTTTATTATTAGCATTAGAAATTTTAAAAAATATTCTAAGAAATTTTTATTGCATACCAGTTTACTTTCAAAATATTTTTAGATTTGGTTTGGCGTTTCAGTTTTATTTTCTTAATGTAAATAAATACTTAGATTATGTCGATAAATGAAGCTATTACACTAGTTTTGATGCTACAAGATTCGTTTCCGCAGTTTATAATTGGTTTGCATTGAAGAATTGATCAAAATTTTCTTGTTGCGATCATATGCAATTGCTATTTGAATTTACCTTTGATCTTAAACTAATACGGTCAATATTTAAAATTTCGTTTTAAATTTATTGTGATATGCTATTTATTTCTGTCCCTGTGTATGGTTATGATTCTGTATATATGTATGTATTTCTTGAATTAATATATTTTCATTTACTTTGAATCATTATTAGCAACCTGATTTTTAATTAATGCTTTTCTTTGAAGCATTTTCCTATTTGGTCAGCTCAACGTCTAAGAAAACATTTTAGTTCATTGAAAAAAGTTTGTAAATATTTTTTGTCCAAAAACATTTCTTTTTTTTTTTTTTTTAATTTGTTATACAGACAATCATGTTTTAAAACATAGTTTTGGAAATCTGAAAGTGCCACTCAAAAGATAGAGTAAAAATAATTCATTTCAAACATTCATTCATCTTTAACAACAAAGATAGATAATATTGTGAGATACCATAATTTAATTGGATTTTATTAATTTTATGAAGTTCCCAAAACCATTCCTATTTTTAAAATTAGCATTTTCCAAAAATTCCGGTAAGCTTTATGCCTTTCATCATCGCTTTATGTCTTTGAATCAATTTTACATTTATGTTGAACTTACTGTCACTTTTAAGAATTAATTATAAAGTATCAAATTGTTTAAACTATTTCGCTCTTAAAGGCCGCATTGACCTATCTTCCAGAAATTATGGAACTAAAACAAAAGATCTTTTTTTTTCACAATCTAATGAGCTAGGACTGATGATAATGAATTTTAATTAACAAAACTCTTTATTTATTTTCTTATAAACTAGAAGAATAAATTGTTTTTTTTTATTTTTATTTTATTTTATTATTATTTTTTTGTGAACGAATGGATTACATTAATCTTGTGGAAACGAAACTAATGGAATCGATTGACTTAAAAATGAATTTTAATATTTTGTCTCTTTGTGATTGCAATTTTCATACTTCGTCTCTTGCAGGAGTTTTTATCATTTTCACCAATTGTCTGAGAGATGCCCGATATTTCTTCAAATATGATGCTGTAAATTATGTTTGTATTCTGATATTATCTTACATCTTTGCCTCTGCAGAGTTGCACACATTCTGGATCGTAATTGTGAGAACTTTGAATGCGAAATGTTTGTGCAGGCTTTGTTCTTTCCATGATATTCTATGACAATTTATAGGCTGGGTAATTATTAAATTATAACTAAAGTAAAAGTAAACTAAAATAAATACATAAGTTTTATCTTGTGCATTATATTTAAAATATATTTTATTCATTATGAATAATATTCTGCTATAGATAATTATTGCAATAAGTACACACATTACTTTAAAATCTTTATATACTTCATTGATCATTAGTAATTATATTAACCACAGAAACTGACATATCTATGACAAATTATAGACGTAACAATTTTTAGCACATTTTTAATGTCCTTTTGAATTTAATCTCCAGAACACTGATTTGATATGTTCTGTAGTAACCAAGCCCAGCTAGTATCTCTTTTTAGTACATCAAACCCATGTTTTACTATCAGAGAACGTAATTTTTAATATTTAAAAAAGTGATAGAGTTGCTCGAAAATTTGACGTTATAGGAGCGAAATAGTATAATCATTTGCTCAAAATTTATTTATAAGAAAATATTTATTTCAATTTTAAAATTGACTGAAAAGGTCACTTATACCTTTTATATTTATTCTTTCAGAATTAAATAAAAGTGAGTCAGGATTTTATTTTATAATGAGTGAGGAAATATTAATAAAATTTCTTACTTTGTTTGTAGACACTTGCAATAAATGTGGAATGTCTTTCAATATGAAATTCCATAAGATATTAAAATAAAATATCTAAAATTATATAGAAAGATAGGAATCTTAAGTGAAGCAACTTATTGCTTTATAATTGTTAGCTCAATTTAAATTTTAAGGAAAAAAAATATTAACATAAACACCTAATCAAAAATCAGCAACAAATAGATCTGAAAGTTTTACATTTAAAAAGAAGAAATATGAATGATAGGTAATTTAGATTCATTCTGACACTTAAATTTTAAAAGAATTACTTCTCGTTAAGAAATTGTTATATTCATATCTATTTAAGTTAGTAAACAAATGAATATTAATTTTAATTCAATCGCATGCATGAGAGGATATGTTCTCTAAACAACAATATTAATTTTCATCTCAACTTCATGGATAAATATTTGAAATTGAAAAATCTATACGAGGTTATTTTATAGTGAATATTATTATATTTAGTTTAAAGTTAAGGAAATTTATAACATAATCTAATAGTCCTTTATTTTCACAAAAATATATTTTTTATTTTAAAAAATATCCAGTTCATTCAGGCTGATTTTTTTTCTATTAAAAGCATAAAATATTATTATTATTGGTATATTTATTTTCAAGGGGATTTCTTCTGAAGAAACTGTTCGGTTGTATAGCATTTTTATAAAATGTTCAACACTGCGTAATTAATAAATAAACGATGAAATAGTTAAAAACTATTATAATTAAATTATTTTTATAACTAACTGTGTCACTGGAGTTATGGGACGTTCTTAATCACTCCAAAAAATTTAATTATTTCTCTAATTATGTCATGGCAACGCATGCGCAAGAAATAATTTCCTTGGGAAATGAGTCGTAAGTCGATCGCATCGATGTGTAACAAATGCGTTACCTGTCTACTTTTTACTCCTCGCAACTAAACCTAAATTAATAAAAGAAAAACACTAAGAACTAGTTCTGATTTTGATTTGCTTTGCTTGCTTCTGCGGCAGCAGTGGCATCGACTTTCTCTGTCATATACGTCATCCTTCAGAGTGACATCACACATGGGCTTGCCACTCAAGCGTTCAGCTTCAGAAATCTAAACAAAAGGATGGAATTTATTTATTAAGCTTTTTTTTTTTCTTTTTTTTTTCTTCTTTGGAGTAAAGCACTAAATCATTTGAAAGTTTTTCGAACAATAATTTTTCATGAAAGTGATAATTGTTTGGTGATGCTGGCATTCCTTTTTTCTTCACACCCGTACCATAATATTGTTTTCTTTGAAAATTTCACAATAACTGTTTTAGTTTCCAAAATGACCCATTCTTTCTAAGAAAAATAGAAATATGAATTTTTGCATTATGAAAGTATACTTTTTGAGTTTAAAATCATTTCCCACTAATTTCCTATGTCTTAGAAAAATATTTATAGATTTTCTCTGAATATATTTGTGTATTATTATTACCCAGAATAAATGAATTCAAAAATTACCCGAAGTTTTCCTTTTCTCTTTTATTCACACAAGTGATATTTTTAAAGTATCTAAAATCGTGCTATTCTTTTTAATCATCTTAAGGATTAGAAAAAGTTTGCAATACCCTAGAATGATTGAAATGGTCCTTCTTTCCTGAATCTCTTATAGCATATCTTAGGTAATTTCCTCGGGCAGTGCCCTTTTCGAATTCTTCTGATCAGATTTTTAACGACTAAGAAACTTTAAAAATCTGATCAGAAGAATTCGAAAAGGGCCCTGCCCGAGGAAATTTTAAAAGCATCGTTTTTAACGAGACTTACTTGACTAAAAAATTAAGGCTTTCAGTTTCAGAGTGGCGGGAGAAGGCAATTGAGGGCATCGAGTCTCTGCCGGTAAGTATTTATTATTCGCGAAACTCTTTTAGATTTAATTAATATTAGGCAAATTGTTAAAAATGAGTTGCACTGTTTTCATTCTTTACATTAAATATTAATTTTTCATATTACAACAATCATACTGTCTTTTCTCGGAATAAGAACTATACAACAATTTTGATACTTCCTTTAAAGTGTTACAAAAAGTAAAAAAAAAAAGTCATTTGTAATTTAAGAAATATACTAAAGGGCAGTTTATTGTCAGAAGTGCCTGTTACCCAAAGAGTATTTTAAAATCTACTCATTCTATTTCGTGAACTGCAATGATTATTTAAATACAAGGCCTGGCTTTTAATTTCCAGGACTGACGTAACTGTAGGCGAACGAAAAGCGGGAAAATGGCACTAGTGATTGCATATTGAAGAGCGTTTTCTTGCCATTCTGGCGCCATTCTGAAGTAAGTGGTTCTCTTGGAAAGGCGCATTTAAACGTAGCTCTTAAATTTCTATTGTCAAAGTGAAAATGGAGCAGAGAATTAACATTAAATTTTGCTTCAAATTGGGCAAGACAGCTGCGGAAACCTACGAAATGTTAAAACAAGTTTACAGCAACTTAGGTCGGCCGCAGTCCGTACGCACGCCGGAAGCAATTGAAAAAATTCGCGATATGGTAACATGTGATCGTCGATTGACTATTCGAGTATTCGCCGTAGAATTGAACATGGACAAAGACACCGTTCGTCTAATTTTGACGCAAGACTTAGGCAAACGCAAGATTTGTTCCAGATTCGTTGCTCACCATTTAAAGGACGAACAAAAGCAATTGAGACTGGACGCATGCGGTGAACTTAGCGATAACGCTGATGCTAACCCTGCTTTTTCCTGTTTCCTAAGCTGAGAAATTCGCTGAAGGGAATAAGATTTCAGGATGTCAAAGCCATTAAGAAAACCGTAACGTCAGTATTAAAGAGCATTCTAAAAGAGGACTTTAAAACTGCTTTCCGAAATTTGTACAGCCGAGCACAGACGTGCATTACGGCTGATGAGGATTACTTTGAATCATATTAAATGACTACGTGTTTAACTTTTTTTTTCTTCTGAGTTATTCTATGAGTCCTGGAAATTAAAAGCCAGAACTTGTATTATTAAAAATTTCATGATTATAGGCACTTATAGTTTTTAAATACACTAGCATCCAAAAATTAAAGTATGTTTTATTCCTTAATTGGAAATAAATGAATAAAACAACAAGAAATTTAATTGAAATGTCCATTAAGTAATTCCATATTGAAGATAACAAAAAATTAACATAAATTAAGAAACAAACATGATTTAGGAAGAAAAAAAAAGTCTATTAAATAGTATCCTTTCCCAGAGAAAACAGTACGTCACAGTATTTTGGGGAAATATCTCAGAGGTGTATCAGAATTATAAGTGTTAAAAAAGAAGGAACTAACTGTACTACGTTGATCCCATCGATTTTGCATGCTGTCAATTAAGACGTCGAAGACCGACATAGAAAGCGAAAACCAGACACAAAATAATTCCTGTTCCAGCTAATTACCACGGATGAGAACCCAGGTCTGTTCAGGCCTACACAACTTGTCTGTTAAGACTAACCCAAACATACTTCTTTGGATTTAAATCTAAAGATTGAGCAAATATTTCGCACCAGCCTATGTTCTTGTATGTAACAAATGCAGGTCAATGTAACTAACAAAAGAGATCTTTACCCAATTCTTAATTTCATAACCCATGTTACTGTGTTTTTCCAAAGTGTTGAACTGACTGGATTTCTTTATCTAAAATGCTCTAAATCACTCTCCAGTGTTAACCTGAAATCGTCTGGGAGAACAGATGTCTATTTCTGTCTGTTCAAACAGGCACACAAGCAACTGACTGTCTTACATAGAAACCAATATCGTGCAAGCAGCATTTCTTCGTTGTAGTGCAGATTACAGTTTATAATACAATAATGATTTGCAACAAGCTGAAAACAATCGTATTTTGGGTTTTGAAACCTATAAAAGATCTTCCATTGGTATTGTAACCCGAAGTCGTTAGGATATAAAATTTTAAGATTAAACAAATCGTAGAATCTTTCTACCAAACCGTGAGGCATATTGAGAAGTATCAGTTAGGGCCAACCAAATTTCAACCCAGACATTCGCTTCCAGTTAACAAATTGGATAGGTGACTTATAAACATAAATGGATTATTCTGGATGTTTTCTATTCCTCAAATTTGGGTACGAAGTTAGGAACATTTGATTAATCCACATCTTCTCCAGTTTTTAATTGAATGTCTATTTCTGTAAAATAAAATTGGTAGTTATTGTTTTACATATTTTTTTAAGTAACATCAGCAACATTTATGTAAAATAAAGTTTAATTTTACTGTGATGCATTTAATGAGATGTGCTTCAAAAAGCATGTAATATCCTAATTTTTAGAATGCAGTGTAATTTAATAAGTTTGAGTGTGGGATTTTAAAACTATTGAGTGCAATGTTTTCATGTATAACAATTATTACAAATACAGAAGAGAATAATTTAAATTTGAAGTAACCAATTAAGTAGTTATCAAACAAAAAAAATCAAAATTTACATATTAATAAAATATTTCATTCCACAAAAAAAGTATATGATAGCAAGAAATGATGAGGTTAAAAAATGCTTTTCTACATAAATTTTTATTACTTAAATTATATACAATTAAGTAATAAATAAGTAAGCACTAGATAAGAAAAGATCAATAGATTTATTGAGTCATAATTTGATTATCAATGTCGCACTATTGTTCACGCCTGCACTTGTTACAAAACGTATGAATGACTTGATTTTATTGTCTATTTATAAAAGTACGCATTCTTTTTACAACTAATCATTAAAAACTTGCAAACGAAAAACATCGTTTTAAAACTATCGAAATAAATCTTTTGCTATTTTTATATTATTAGCGCATTTATTACTTACTTTTGCTCATATATATATATTTTTTAATTATACTAATATAATATTTTTTCTTCTAATATTAAGGCACAAGAAATCCAATGCATTTACAGAAATAATAAATACAAAGTTCTTTTCGTTGTTGCAAAATAATATAATATACGATGCTTAAAAACGAATGCAACTGAAAATAATGAAGCAAATTAATGCTTCTGATAAAATTAATCTTTATAGAATTACTTTTATTTTTGAACTATTTAATTAGAACTAAGCATATTCATAATTGGAAAATTTTAATAATCTAAAAATGAACTATGAAACATTAACTAAAATTGGAATCAAGCATAAATAAAGGTTACAAATTATTGATTCTATTAAAATTTAATGAATGTTTTAAAAATATTAGACAAAAAGTGAAAGTCAATTTATTTTGTAACTTAAAAATGAGAAAGAATTGTTGTAAAATGAATAATTTACTCAAGTTTTTTCTCATTTTATATTGAAAACAATTTTCACATTTTATTATTATTCAAGAATGATGTTGTAATTATAAAATGAAAAACATTATTTTTGAGCATTGAATTTATATTTATAAGAATCATTAAAAATAATATCAATTTACTTAAAAAATTTAATTGATAACATTCAACTATAGAATTGAGACACTAGTCATTATAGGCAGTAATTAAACGCAATTTAAGTTTTAAATCATGAAATTAAAAAATTTTTCCATTTTCCTGAAAGAAAATTCAATAACTTCATTTTTACTTTGTCGGATGATTCATTGCTTTGTGATCACTTTTTTCTCATGAAAGAGGATTTAATTAAGTACTGGAATTTAAATTGCATTCTGAATCAATACTAACAACCCATTTCCTATATAGAAGCTTAACCTAACAACAATTAATCTAAAAGTCGAATGACTGCAACTACTAGTTTGATTCACTTTTATAATTAGTTGCTTAAATATTTTGGTGCCCATTAAGCATGCCCAAGTAACAATACTAAGAAAATCAAGGATTTCGAGAAAATATTGTTATGACATCAATCTTGAGTAGAAAACTATTAACAATTAAATATTTTTAAAACCAGAACAATTCACATTTGGATGACATTTGTTTTACGAATCAATTGAAATATTTAAGACTTAAAAAATAATCTTAAATGTATTTTTCAATTATAAATTAATCTGGATTTTAAGGTCAGAAAAAATGCATCATAAATAAATAGGATTTTTTTCCGCTCATAGCTCTTACGGTAATTCACAAATTAAAACTCCATTTTAAAATGGTTAAAGAAAAATTTTTGATTCATTATCCAACTAATTCAATATGTTTAAATTTAGTTAATAATTTTTATCAATTAAATAGAATTTATTATAAATAAAATAGATTTTTATTAATAAAAATAGAGAGAAGAGATAAAAATTTTATTAATTAATCAGAATTATAAATAGAATTATTAATAATATTTAATTAATTTATAAAAACTAATAAAAATTCTATAGTATATCACTGCCAAATAATTTATTTCCGCTCTCTCAATTTCCTTCATTCAATATTTTCTATCTCACACTGGCAGTGTGCAATTTACTATTATCAAAGGGGTATGTACAATCCTAAAAATCTCTCTTTCTCAAACCAATTTAAAGAAAAATCAAACATAGATTTTTGAAATTAAAAACTGAGAAATATAGAAGTTTAAAAGAATATGAAAATTCGAAAAGATTGATTAATCTGCATAAAATTTAAAAGAGTCAAAAATATAATAATAATAATAATAATAGATTTTACAAAAGAAAAATTTGTTTTGAAAATATAGTAGGGAAAATTATGTAGGCAGCGATGTTGAAGCTATGAAGGATTTAGTGTTTGCCCTTCCATTAATTTCTTCAATTTAATTAAATATATGATTCGTTTAATCTGACATACTTAGTCTACATACAAGGTTCGTTTTCAGTCTTTAGTATCAACCTCGCTTATGTAAGTTCGTATGATTTCGAAAATGATTTCCAGAAGAAGCTCAGTAATAGGAAGGAAATCATTGGGTGAATATTAATTCCTTACAAATGCCTCTGTGTCTTTATAAACATGAGGTGAACACTTTATATTTCTTTGAAAACGCTTTAACCGCTTATTCGCATGCAGAAGTTTCAAGATATTGTTTTTGTGAATTGGCCATTAAAGACCACTTAAGTCTATGGATAATTTCTTCATACTGCATATAAATAGAGCTCATTTATTTCCAGACAATTAGGCTTCAAAGAAATAATTTTTATCATTCCATGATGAACTCACGGACGTTTCGCTTGTATTTGATCTTTTTCTCTCTCTCTCTCTCTCTGAGTGATTTATTTATGTACTATTATATATTTACTTAATAATAGAAATTTAATTACATAAACTTATTACACAAATTTAATTATTAATTGGTAACCATCTAGTTGCTTTATAGTACAAAAAATAAAATCATTTTAAAGAATAAAACGGGAAAAAATCATTTAAATAAATTGAGTGGAACAGAAATACTCTTTTCTTAACATTTGATTCTATTAAAAATATTTATAGTTATATTACGGAAAAAAAAGTATTTACATGTATTGAAATGTGTCTGTAAACGTTACGTTTTTATTATGTTTAATTTTATGATTTATATCAAGTTCAAGATCGAATTTGTTAGTTAATGAGATTAAAAATTTTATGTTTGATTGAATATGTATTTTACGTTATTATGTATTACACGTTATATCTTATAATTTTTTAATAAGATAGGTTTAGTGTTACAAAAAATGAAAAAAAAAATAATTTGCATAAAAGTTTTTTTAATCAACAAACAGCAGGCACGATTAATTGGGATGAATCATTTAAATGCTTTTCCATGCTTGAATCATAAAAATTAATAGGAAATTCTAATCTTTGTGTATTTTTGTTTTATTGAAACAATTAAAAATTTTCCACCAAAATTTTTGTGATAACCAGTTAAAAACTCTGATAAGCACTTTTTGATAATAATTCAAATTAATGCATTATTCCCATACGAAATCTTCAATATATTTATTTACAATTATTCAATGAAATACGCAGTTTTTACCTTTACGCAATAAATTTTCAGTATTTCATCTTGCAATTATGTTTTAAACATGTTAACTATTCTTTTTAAACTGGGATTAGGTTATGTTTAAGACTAATTTCAATACGTATTTTAATTTAAAATGATAGGGTTGATTATTTAAAAAAA
>JAPDSC010067075.1:88652-145956 GCA_026290005.1 Latrodectus geometricus
TCAGCCTTTCACCCCCTTCAGTGGATTCATAAAACTGAGTAATAAACAGTTCATAAAATATGCTTAGGAACTAAACACCGGTGGTTCCACGTTAGGCTCACTACCTAACTAGGACATATGCTTCGCATATCACGGCTCTCGGTCAAGAAAAGAGATGGCCAGTGCAGGCATTGAGACCACGCGGACTGTCATTTCACTGAGTTTAGTTTAGTATATAAAAATACGTCCAAAAATACATTTCATTATGAAGTATTTATGAAAGATTATAATTTACTGTCGAAAAAGTTCTGAATGATAATTCGCATTCTAACTTTACTCAGAAAGGGAAAATTAGTGTGTCTATATATGTAGGCATTCATATTATGAACTCTAAACACTCAAACTGTTTAGTTATTGAATGGAAAGTTTTATGTGTGTGTGTTTAAGTATTCTTAAAAATAGCACATACTATAATTAAATTTAAGTAAATATATATATATATATATATATATTCAAAGTAAAGTATATGTGAGTGTACATTAAATTATTGTAATTATGGTAAGCTATTCCATTTTGTACATTTTCAGAAAATAATGTATTTCAATTGTGTAAATACTTTATGAAAACTGTTTGAATCATTCAATAAGTAAAGAAATTATTTATTTGAGCATAATGACATTAGAGCAGGGACTGTTTTTCTGTTGTCTTAGAGGTAGCAACAGTTCATAATTTGGATATTTCAAAGCGTAGTAATACAATTGAAAATTTTCAAATTTATTACTACGTTTTGTTTTTACTAATTTGAATTAGTAGTAAATTTAATACTACCAATTCAATGCAGTTCAGATTTACTCATTTGGATCTTAATGAAGTACTCTTTTATAATTCCATTGCAATAATATTGCGTTTAAATTATTTATCACTTGTACACATTTATTATTTTGTTCTTTATCTGCAGATTATTTCATTTGTTGTAATAAAATATTAAGCAATTTATTTAATTTTACAACGAGCTAAATAAAATAAATTATATGTTTATACAAATCCTAATTTCTTGACCTTAACATTAGCATAAACTATTAAGTCAGAAAATATAAATGGTAACCTAAAAACAAAAAATTACTTTTAAAAGTATCTATGTAAAGAAATTAATATTATTTTATAAAATCTCATTTTGTTTGAAAGATGGGGAGGGCGGATTTTAATTTCTTTAATAAGTGTTTAGTTTATTCATATTAAAGTTCTTGCGTGTGATAATGCATTAATAATTTTTAAAGTATTCAAAGGCCTACACAGTATCCATTTTTTTAAATTTTTAAAATAATTTAAATCTAATATATAAGTTACTAAGCCATGGTAAATCAGTGTGTAGGTTAGAATTTTAAATGTATATTTAATTGGCCATTTAATAAATTAAATTAATATATTTGTTATCTTTTATTCTTATAATGATTCTCATATTCCATATTTTGAGACAGTTGTACGTAAAAAGTGATAATTGATTTATTATTGCCCACTTTTTAAAATTTTTCATTTTACAAAATCAATACACAAAAATTTCTCAGAACAAAAAAAGTCTGTAAAATAACGGATCCTGAAAATATGTGCATTACCTTTTTTTCTTCTTCGATCGTGAACTAGTTCAAAGCTCATAACTAGATCCTTTTTTTCAATGAAGGATATATAAATCTGAGTTCCGAGGTTCAACTGTTATCTCTTTTGTTGGCCTTGATTGCAATAAAGAACGCGTTCCACATTTTTGTTTTCTCGACCACAATCTCCAAACGCATCTCTTGCTTGAGCTTTAAAAAGAGGCGTATCCAATAGAAGAGGTTGCAGCATAGCTCTCCGTGTCTCAGAAGGAAGGTTCTTCGTGGCCTTAGGTGGAAAAAACAACCAAAAGAGACGTGTGCGAAATTCTGAATTATATACGCATACAGATGAAAAGTGAAAGACACTAACATGAAGACGACAACAGTCTTCGCCGAGTTAAAAGACACTTTTCCTTTTCTAACCGAAAGGCGTGAAATGTCTCTTTACGACTTTCTATTTATAATCCAGCAACGATACGCTTAATGGGATATCGTCTAAAAATGGCCCTACATATCTTTCTATCTCAATAATTGCCATTTTTCAGTCCCAGTTTTTAAATTAATGCAATTTTAAAAACATTTGTAATGTGTGTGTGTGTATATATGTCTATCTATTGGTACAAACAACTGTCTTAATTTGAAGGAATTTTCTTTATATTTTCCAATAATTTTAATACTAATAGCAAAGTATTCGAGTCTTTGTCATTGTTAAATGTTACTTATTTTTACGTATGCCAGCACAGTTAATATTAACATAAAAATAACTTTATTATTTGTAAAATAATTAATCTTGACGCTCGAAATAGTTTAAACAATGTAAATGATTTATAGTCTTTAAAGAATTGTGAGTCCAATACATTCAATAAATGTAATTCTTACACAGACTATCTTAAAAATAATCGCTCAAGGTAATTTTTATACAGATTAAAAAAAAAATTGAAAAAATTTTAATAAATGTTCCAAATGCTCCATTCCGCATATATTTAGGAAAATGCTTTTCAAGGAGCAGAAAATGGATTTGCTTGGTAATTACACTTCTCAGAAAGTGATTCTTGTATGTGTGCCAAAGTATTTTAACAACTACACAAATGACGAGGCTGTTTTTTTATTCTAAATTATTATATCACAAAAAAAAAATTTATCAATCAGTGGAACTTTTAATACATACAATAAAAAAGGATGAAGACGAGGCGAAATAATCATTTTAAAATTTAAGGAACAGAGCTGGGCCACTTTTGTAATATACCTTCTTCAAACTTCCAATGATTCTTCAATTGAGATCGTACATTTTCCCTTCGTGACTTTTCTTTGTTCGCAACTAAAATAAAATGAAAAAGTGCTGTCACACCAATTTAATTTTCTGTGACATTGAATCACAGTTTGCATACGTTTTAAGCCTTTAAGCACTTTCCCGCACCAAACACAGTTAAAATGTAAAAGTGAAGATTTCCATTGATATTTTCGCCTTTCTTTTGAATCAAAATAAATCAATTCTTCTCTCACGCATGATAGTTGCTGGTACAAGTTACAAACAATGAAAACAAAGTACAAAAAAGATGAGACTCATTTTACTCCTCAGAAGAACAAGAAACCTTGAAAGTCCGTTTCGCGTGTATTCCAGGAGGAATAAAACTGCGAAATCGGTCGGCCATTGTAATCTCCCACCCTTTATTGAGGGCTATTATACATTTGAAGGATGGAAAGATGTAGATGTACCTATAGACGATTTCCAAGCTTAGAATATAAGCCCGGTAATTTTCATTTGCAATAAAAAAATTTCTCGCCATTTTTCTTTGCTTGAAAATTTATAAATCCCTCGACCATGTTCTAAATAATTTGCTTTCGAATGTCAACTTTTCTATAATAAATATAGCTCGACTTTCAGTATTCAAATAGTTGTTTTAAAAAGAAAATTATTTGTGTTATTTTTATTAAAAATGAAGAGGAAAAAAAGCAACGAAGTGGATAGAAAGAAAAAATATATATTATATTTGAAGTGGCGATTTGAAGGTTTTTAACAAATTTAATTAAAGTGAAACCAGATAATTGCTCATCACATTTTGAAAACAACTTTTTAATGAAATGCTGTATTGTTAATTAATTATAACGTAATTATGCAGTAATAATTAATCGCTAGATGTATTTCCTTTTACTGTTCTGTCTTGAACACCTAAATTACAAATAATGGCTATTTTAAAATGGTGCGCTTTAGAATTATAGTGTTTTGGGTTACTTTTAATACTATGAATAAAAATATTTTTTCATCTAATTATTCTCTTGGAAATCAAATAATTTTAGATACTTGAGTTAGAAGATTTTTACAAGTGTTGATTATTTGTCCAATATCGATTGGAAGTGCAAGTAGGTCAGTTCCTTGTAAGATTTCCCTCTCATTCCGATGTCAATGTCGAAGCCAATGGAGATTAAGAAAATAGTCATTTGAAACCTTCAAAAACTCTCTTTTGCACTAATAATCTTAATCGTCGTGTCGAAAAAACCTTGATCCGCGACAGGTTGGCAAACAAAGCTTCCCGATTGCCTACGCGTTATCAAAATACCATCGAATGAATGACTTTCTATACTACTTCATTTACATGATCCTTCCCGACATTTCGAGATATTTTTGTCGAAGAGGTGAAAAGAAATTATGTTTTCTTTTATCGTCTGATCATGCGAATTTTTGTGAAAAAAGGACGCAAACATCATGAATTTTAAGCATCAAATTCATGAATTAGTTTACTTATGCATGCATATAATAGCTTAGGTATTAATTGAAAAGATCAAAAAGTGGTTTACCATTCCTTAAAAATTTTTATGTGTAATTTAAATTAAAAATATAAAATCAATAGAATTAATTAGATGCAAAAATACAATAAACGTAACAGTTCATTTTTTTGTGTGCACATATTTATAATTCATTATTTTACGTTTTAATGTTGTAACATGTGGTTATTAAATTGATTGCAATTCCAGTTACTTTACCGACGATGTGAAAGGAAACGTGCTGGCTTTTAGTTTAGCAACTCCTGTGTTCGATAACCTCCTCAAGGGTGTGTGCATTTGCAGTAGGTTCAAAATTCTCGTTAAACTGTCGGTACTCATCTAATTAGCCATGGTGTGAAAAAATAGTAGTTATAAAGCTAATAACAAGATTTCATTTATCGTCTACTAAGTAGTAAAATTTTAGCAGAATTAAAATTTTTAATTAAGATCAAAGTGCAATTTATTTAAATCATCATCCAAACAAACAATATTCTATTTTACAATTATTTTATCGTTAGATTTCACAAATTATTAATGTAAAAACTAAGCCATAAAATTAAAAGGAATTGAATTGTATTTTGATTAGACATTTTCAGTGTTTCTAGTTTGTTTAAGTTGTTCATGGAATTTTTTTATTTATTAGAATTCCTCGAAATGTTAATATTTATTAGTGAATAAAAATAATTTGAAACTGATATAAAGTTATCAAAGTGTTTCATTATTTTTTAAATGACTGAAATCTATATTCATTCAATGAACTCTATATTTCTCAATTTTACATATATTCGTTATTCCAAAATTTAGTATAATAGTCTTTTAATGGATTGGATTTTCTTTTTAATATTCTATTCCTTTAACAATAATGTAAAAATGTAATCATAAAATTCACATATAAATGCATTTTATATAAAAGATATAGATGTCAAAATTTGAAATAATTCAATCTTTAATTTAATAAAGCAAAATCAATAGATTATTTCTATAAAATATGTAATCTCAATCATTTTGATTTATCAATATTATTCAAATATTGCCCTGAAAATTACTTAACACAAACATTGATAAGGATCCACGTCCCTTACACTATCAAAGGATATCTATTAAAATCTTTTTTACAGTCTTCTCTCATATAATTTTCACTAAACATTTGCAATTATCAGAACCTGTTATTTACTAAACGTTAATCCCTGTTAAAATTGTGCTAGTCATTTTCAACCCACTTAATATTATCTTCTTACGGCTTTGAGGGGATTATTAAGAAAGATTGTCATTTATTTATGTGACACTTTTACAGCTCGTCCTAGTTTTATTTTTTTCCTGGTTGAGACAAACGTTATTCATTGAAATCGTCTAACTATTTCAAATAATAAAACTGATAGCAGAATGTACTTGTATCAGGATGTTATTTTTCACAATGCTTTGACTCAAAATTTTTATTCTAGCTGTGTTTTCCTTACATTAATTTATAATAGGAAAATCTACAAAAGCAAACGATCTATAAAGTTTCCACTCGAAATACAAATTGGTAAAATATGTATATATTAGGAGATAATAACCAGTATTAAAATCAAAAAAGATTTTATGACAAATTACTATTTTAAAATATGAGTAGTCAGATTTCTTTTCATCCTTTTTTCCTCGAAAATCCTTAATATGTTTTATTCGCACTTTTAAAACAATCCAATTATGTTTTATATATTTCGTTTGAAACATATTTTGGATTTAGAAATTAAGAACTTTTTTTTTCTTTCAGATACGGTTTAATCTCTGCATCAATTTATTCTGTTTTTAATAGGAAGTCTTCTTGTTGGGTTCAACAAGTTCGAACCGAAACTGAAAAATTGTCAAAAATTATTTTTCTTTTTATGTTCCATGAGTAGTTCTTCTTGGTTATTTCAAAGAGCAAAAAGCAGAATTTGTTAATTCTGGAAGAATTAACAAAATATAATAACCGTTTAAGTTTGAAAGCCTTGAATATATATTTGTTCATTAAGGAAGAAATATAAATTGGAATAATATATATATATATAGGGTTTATTTAATATAAATTTATTTTATACTTTGTTTGTAATAATTATTTGAATAGCTGCATTTATTATAAATTATGCTTACTTTGTTTAGTATTTTAAATGCATTTATAGTTTTTGATTTTTTTACTTAGTGTATTTATATTGCAAATGTCATTCTGAATTTAAGAGTAGTAATTTTCAATTTATCATTTAAAAATTTCATAATAATTTTTAATAGTTATGCTAATACATTTTTAAAGTCATCAAAAATGCATGTATTCCTTAGTATATATAAAATTAAAAATAAAAAAAATCTTAGTTAATTATTATAAAAATTATTTCCCAAAGAAAGGTATAATAGAATTTAATATTGCTGAAGTTTTGCTTAATCACTCTCCAAAAGCACAGTAAAATTTGGTTCACTGAGCTTTATTTTCTGAAATGCATTCACTTGATCATATTTGTAGCAAAAAATGCTTAGAAACTTAATAGGCAAATGATTAATTTTGACTGTGACATCTATACGAATAGCCTTTTATTTTACTGAAACGTTTTTAAAGTTTATGTAATTATAACTGTATATATTTTCCACTATGTATAAAATGTTTCTTAAATTTTATGACACAGATAGTACATTTGATGAGAGTAACGATTTGAAAATATTTATGGATATGGAACGCAAAGTTTATAATTATAGACTTAAGAAGTACTGTTAACTTCTACAGAATGATTGGTCCAGTTTGGGAAGTTATAAGTTTGATCGATCAGTCTGGGATAGTAATTAACCATGACTTGAGATATGAACTAAATTAAACTCGTACTTTGCATTACATTGGCCAGCCTAATGTTAGGTGAAGATTATTAAGTAAACAAAGTAGGTAAACTGAAATATGAATAAATATAATTATTGTTAACACGAAATAAGATTATTATTTAATTGCCGAAAACTTCCTGAGAAAAATTTGAACTTGAGAAACTTTTAAATTTTATTGACCAATTAAAATAGAATAAATCCTGGAAAAACATTAATTCTCTTAAAGAATTTTTTATACTTAATTAGAGCTGATTACTATAATACACTATGTTCACCTAAAATGATTAGCTTTGGTTGGTATTTCTAAAGAATATGACCCTTAACTTTGCAATTGGTGAAATATATCATTAATACCAACTGATTTTAATGCGATATAAAAGATGCTTTTGAAGATGGATGCCAATATCCTTTCAAGCTAAGTGTGATTACGTATTCCATAGATTTATTGATAAAAAACAATGTCTATATGTTTTAATAGAATAAATGATAATATTTAATGGAAAATTTAAATTCATTGCTAGTCTTTTATGAAAATAATGAATAATTAAGGGTTTATATTAATGGATTGTGTTACAATTGTTCATTAGCTATATATATATATATATATATATATATATATATATATATATATATATTGGTTAAATAAAGTGAAAATCACATCCTACTCAACTTTGATAATTTTTCTGACATTTAAATAATTATTAGTGTATGGTTGTAGTTTATAGATTATTTGGGGGCAAAAATTTTGAAACAACTGATAAATGAGGAAGTTTGAATTTCAAATCCTGTTTTTTGTTTTCAGGTTCGCCATGAGAAAGATAGCGTAGGCAACGGCTGCTACGACAACGAAAGTTTCCATCCGTGTGACAGGAAGGGAGAAGAGGAGGAATCCTCCAGCGACGATGACCGCCTACGAGTTGTGGTCACTGAGAACGGACGCCGAACAGAAGGAGACACTCCTCTGCCCAATGGCCATGCTCACGAGGAGTCAGTCAGTCAGTCAACATCGGTGAACGGGACCGCGGTTGTAGTCCTAGGAGAAGAACAAGACGAAGACGGAAGTTACAAGAGATTCGGTATAGGCGAGTGTGAGAGCAACATGGACTCTACTCAAATGCCACTGGACACGCGGTTGCACCATTATGTGCCAGTGGACGATGTGGACAAAAATATCTTAAGCAGTGGCGACAGCACGCATGTTTCGATCCCTGAAGACGCTGTCATCAGCTTCAGCACTGGGAGGATACGCGTGAAGAACCGCTCATCAAGCAGTCCTCAGGCGCCCAGGGAAAGCGAGAGCATTCCGCTGGAGACAATTCCAGCCCCATACGACCTCGAGGACAAAGTGGGTCTGGAGAAGAAAGCTGAAGTAGAAGCAGAACTATCCAATCACAAGAATGGTGTATGGGCAGAAACGCATATTTATTCCGGCACAGAGGGTCTCTATGCTAGTGATAAACTTAACGGAACCTCCAAGTCCAGCGATGAGGTCAGCCTGCCTGTCAATAACCACAGGAAGTGTCTGAGGTAGGTTGGAGGTAGGAACATGTCCAAATGTGCTTACCAATTTTTTCTCCCCTTTTAAATATAGTTATTAATTTTTGTTTTTAAATAATAAATATCAAAAAAGGAAGGGAAAGGCATTGTTTTTAAAAACGATATTTGCTATAGGTAATACATGTATATTACTTATAGCAAATATATATATATATATATATATATATGATATTTATTATGAATAATAAAATTAAATTAGTAAGCACATCAAATAGGAAAATTATTGAAAGTTTATTGAATAAATAGGATAATTTTTACCTTTTCTCAAACGAGAGAATTTTCTAAAAAAATAAGAAAATAAGTTGATGAAATTGGAATTTTTACGTGACTTTTCTTTGTTAAAATGTGCAAGATTAATAATGATTAACTGTTTATTGATTCCTTGAAAAACTGGTATATTTTTAAATTTTTGACCAAATTTTTATTTCAATTTTACCATTTAATTTGAAACTTAAATTTATATAGAATATTTAATTTTTGAAACTATAATTTTTATTGGAAATTAATAATTTATAAAATAATAAACTCTAATAGGAATATTAACAAATATGACTTCAATGAGTTTTTCCATGAAAATGGATTTCAAATGTTCTCTTCATTTTATTTTACCCAAACTAATATGAAAAAAATATGAATAATGAACTAAAACTAGTCAATGAGATAACTAAAATAGTGATCCGATATTAAATAATCCGTTAACTGGGAATTTATAATACTTCAGAAAATTTCCATGTTAAAGTATATTTCATATTATAATATTTTGAATAAAATTATACATGCGAAGAAAAAACTACAAATAAATAGAGATCTAATGTATCAAAATAAATTCCAATTAACTTTTGATGATAAACAATTTAAAATTTTCTGAGAGAAATTTAGAGTAGAATTTTTATATAACACAGGAAAAATATGGCTTATTTAAAAAAATTTTACGTTTCCTTACAGAAACCAAGTGAAACTATGTCAAAGGATTATGTAATTCAAAAATTATCTAAGAAAAATTAACTTTTTTTTTATTTTAAACTTCATTACAAACCCACGTTAATTGATTAAAAATTCGTTATACGATCGCTTTTTGCACAATAAGCATTACAAAGTATATTCGACCGTGTTACGAAGATGAACGTGGATTCTGAACATTATAAGCATACATGTCTAAGGTAGGACTTGAATTTACGAAATGTTTAACTGTAACCCAAATCGTCTCCGTCTGTATGTAAGAGAAAGACTGTTTATTGAAATAAATACATCATAATGAAATCGCGCCAATTAGTTTGAATCTGTTTTAAATAATTTTAAAATATAATTTGAATTATTTTAAATTCTGAAAATATTAAAAAAAGTAAAAAACATTACATATTGTTGGAAATAAGCAATATTTTTGGTGGAAATCTACTTTTACATATAATTAAGAAATAGCATTTGCTTAAAATTAATTATTTCCGAAATTTATTAGCTCAAGATACCTTAAAAATTTGATATCATATCATTAAATTTCCATGTTATATTTTAGTCTTGATACTGTGATTTGTCTAGTAACAGAATAATTCAATTATTTTACAGAAAAAAGTATTTAAAATCATTAGGAACAAAAATTTGGGAATTTCAATGTTTATTAAAAATATATTTTTAATTATCAGTTTTGAGACATACTATATAAAACCTTTTAATTAACTGAAGCTACTGAATTTGTGCTGATTCTACCACATTTGAGCAATGGATTTCTACATAACATAAAATTTATGGTTTGTAATAAAGCTATTGAATACTAAGTGCTATTTGATGCTTAAATTGATCGTTAGGAGTGAATACTGAATGAATGTTGTTCAACTGTATTGTTTAAGATCATCTGATTTAAATTTAGTAGCGAAATAGAGTGATCGAGTAATCAGTGGCAAAGAAAATTATTAGAACAATAAAATAACATTTTGTAAATATCGTCAAAGCGATGAATTGATATTTTAGAAATATAAAATACATGGAAACAGTTGAGGTGAAAAAGCAACACTTTTTAAACATGTTGAGGAGACAAATATTTAATTTAGAATAAAAAGGATAATTTCTGTTTGATCCAAAGACGTCTTAAAGTGGGAAAAACGTCGTAACATATTCAGCGGAATTTATAAAAAGATCTATCGGAGTGCTCACCAGGGTAGAGAGTGGTGCGTTCTCTTCAGAGCGAAAGGTTGTAGTTTCGATTCCAGCCACTGTTGAAGAACGAAAGGTAAATAATGTGCTTCGGACTTATGCATGCACATCTGTCGGGGTGCATAGGTGAGAGCAACATGTGTGAATGCAACCCTATAATTTTAAAAGTCCTTCCGGTGTACAATTTACGCGGTGAATATTAAAATGCAGAGAATTGGAGTTAGGCTACTTATTCTACGAATGTTAAATTAATCCTACGAAAAATAATTAGAAACTATGTAAAGCGACAATCTTGTAAAAATTAAAATCATGTTATTCCAAGTCATTAAAAAATATTACATATAAACAATGTTTCTATATGTCCCTGATATTCCAGAATTTTTTAGTTTACTCTTTTTTAAATTCTTTAGATTATCTTTCGTAAGAGAAGAAATTCATCATTATATAAAATTTATAAATTTATTTTTTGCAATTTCTAACGAAGTACATTGAAAAGTATTTAAATATTATGTTTAGTGTCATCACTGACATAAACAGTATTATAAACATAATATAAAGAAAACTTAACAAAAAAACTTTGAATTTTTTAAATTGTTAATCGCTTTTAACATCAGTGATAGATGTCCATTTCTATATATTCCTGATTAAGAAGAAAGACATTACATCATAAGAGAAAAATAAAAAAAGCAATGCTTTATGTAATTGAAAACAGATTAATGAAATCTAAAAATGGAAATGTTAGGAAAATATCATGAAACAACTTGCAAAAACAAAAAGTCTAACATAAAATATACTGAAGAAATAGGCAATAAAGTAAATTAATAACACTTGCAAAGTCAAATGCGTGTCACCATGAAGTTCCTAAAAGAATGAATATATGTATAGTTCTATTGAGAATAATTGATTCAATAAAGTGGCAAGTCGGGAGCGCAGGCATAATGTAGTGTTGCAGACAAAGCTATTTAATTAGAATAAATTGTAATTTTTTTTTAATAATATTGATGAAAACGTAAATACTTTTTCTATTTGAAATAAAATTACTTATTAATACCATTATTTCCTTTTTTTACGTCATTTACTGATATTATTTTTGAAAAAAAAAAATATAAGCCCGTATGAAATAATTCTACATTCAACAAATTTTATTCAAAACTATCATGAACCAAATTTTGTGCTCATTTTTTTACTCTATTTATTTTTATTATTTAGTTTTTCATTTATTCCGAAATAAAAAAAAATCCAATATAAGATTTAACAATATTTAACTCCACATTTTTCACAACTGAAAAATTTAAATATAACAACGAAATTTTAACAACGTGTTTTTACTGAGAATTGATTCAGTTAAATTTAGGAAAATAATGATTTTTTCCTAAAAGCTATATTTTTTATTATATTTTTATTTAGATTTAAGATGATAAAATTAAAAGCTCTATATATCTAGAATCAAATTTAAAATATTATGTTTTAATCATCTAACTAAATAAAAGAGAACTAACTATTAAAACTAAATAAAAGAGGCTGTATAATTTTCTTATAGAATTTAAAAGTTTTGAACGCATAAACACGCATTTTTTCTGCTTTAATACGATGGGAAAAACCTTTTCCAAAACTCAAAATCAGTTAGACAAAATCATTTTGAAATAAAGAAATGTAAGTAAATATAATAGGTAATAAATTATTTTCGCAGTTATTATATTGTCATTCTTTTTAAGTTTTAAAGCAAATAGCCGATTAAATTAGCCATAAAATATTTTGTTAAAATTGACCATCCTTAAATATAATATGTAGCCTCTAAATCTAAAGTTTTATATTTTCGTAATTTTTTCTTTAGTAAAAATATTTTCTAATACTCTATCTTGTAGACATCATTTAAAACATTTCTTTCCTGTCAAAACAAGCAGTATCAATTCAGAAAATTTTATTTGTAAGGACAATAAGTAATAAATCATAAAACTAAAAATAAGGTCTGCTATAAAATAAACACTTTTTATGAGGTAAATTATAGCAAATAAAAACGTTACATTGATTTTAATTTATTGAAGAAAATTAACAAATGTAACATTAAAATATAGCTGACGTATTTTTCATTCTTTTAACAAATTCCTCACGCATTTTTAAAACATACCATTTTTGAAGAATGAGAAACTAATTTATCAAACTTTATTATTCTTTTACACATATACAACACACAAAATTCTATTTTTTACATGGTTGAAAATAAATGTATTCAAGACGACTAGAATTTCCCATAATATTATTATTTACCGAATCATTGCGTTAATTAACTATATTTTACTTCGCATGAGAACTAATAAAAATATAAATAGTGTACACTTTAAAATAATGTAACATGAATAATTTTATTTCGTATGAACATTTTAGGCTGAGGCTGAAATGATAAGTGCTAAGGAAGATTTCAGCTTTGCACGACATTTTTTTTTATCAAATTGTCTTCAAATAAAATTGATGATTTCTTTTTTCTTCATCACAGAAAATTTTTTTCTGGCAAAATAATATCTGAATACAGATTCATTTTTATGATGATAATGAAAATATTTTCTAAATATTAAACTGAATTAATGTAAAATCGGTTACTTGAAAAAGTACATCATAGTTTTTCTTAAAAATTTATTTCAATATACTGCTGAAAATTGTATGGGACCGAATTTCATAAAGAGTATTCGAAAATACTTTTTCTAGATTTCAATTAAAAAAATTAATTTAATTTTGTTTGTCAGCGTTGTATAATAAATGTATAAGCATTTAGCTTACACATTTATTGTATTCATATGCTATGCTATGTCTGCATAAATTTTCGTCGAAATGTATTTAACAGTTGGTAAGATATTTTTAACCTCTTTTCCAACTGCATTAATCATTAAACTAATCTGTTCCTCATGTAAATTAACTTTTTTAATCATTTTCCGTGAAGAGAAAATGGTATTCTTTAAGGGCTTCAAGTCGGTCGTTTTGAAATAGATAAAATTCATATTTTTGTAACTTTATTAATTTAAATGTATTTATAATGAAACTAATTTACACATTTCATGCTTTAAAACAATTTCTTTTTATGATATGAAATACAGTTTTGGAAGTAATGTTCAAGATAATTATAAAGAAAGAATGATTTTATTTAATGAATTGATTAGACTGTCAAAATTAAGTAATATGGACAATAATTCACAATATTTAAATATTTTGATTTTCTTTTTCAAAAACTAATGAAATGTGTATGCAATCTTCAAATTTGTTGAAAATGTTTGTGAATATAACTTAAAATAATTGCTAAAATAACAATGGAAATTTTATCATTATTATAATTATAAAAATTGAGACATTTTGTAAAAATCAATATTCTATATGCTACCGATATATATATATATATATATATATATATATATATATATATATATATATATACACAATAATGACTCTTTTTCATATATTACTAATATATTCTATACATAAAAATATATATTTTCTTATAAAGATTATAAAATTCTAGAGAAATCTTTCTATTGAATTTTAAAATATTTCTTCAGGTAACGTATATTTAAAGTTCTGGTAAGTATATTGAATGTAATAAACGTTCTGTACTGAAGTTAAAGCAAATATTTTTGACCAACTATATAGCTAAATGCATTAAAAGTACTTACAGATTAGGTAAATGTTGTGGGATTTTAAAATATTAGCTACCATTTCGCCTACTTTTTTATATTTTCTGAACTGTTATTTTACTTTAATTTCAGCCGCGAAGGATCATCTTGTAGTAGTTCTGAAATCAAGTCCACGTAAGTTAAAACAATAAGTAAAAAATGCATGCGCTGTGTTCCCTCACTCAATTCATTGCCCAATCATCCTATAGTGTGCTATCTTTTGTTTCTTTCTTGTCGTTTAAGTGTGTATCGAGATATTCATTCTTCAATATCTTTAGATATCATTTGCTACTCTTTGAAATCTTTGTCATTACTTTATCCGGAAATAAATGTTTATGTCATTGTCTACTAAGTATAAAATGCTTCTACTCTACTCTTTACAGTTTCTGTGAAAATCATGTTCCACTGTTTGATCGTGAATGTAGCTTTTACCTTTGTTCGAATCCCACATCCTTATCAGTTTAATGCATACGTTGATATATTTGTACTTGTTGATATATATTCTGTATTTCTTAATGTAACACATTATATAAAATTTATTTTTATTTATATCATTTAACACTACAAATAACTGTATATTTCTGAACTACAGAGTAATTAAGTGTCATCCATGTAGTGGGGTTAAAAAAAAAACCCACTTTAACCCCTTAATACATAGTTTTTTTGTTAACGCGCTATTTAGCGCACTGGAATTAACTCGAATGTATACATTAAGGGGTTAATGAGAAAATAAAATTTGCATCTTCTTGTTATATATAATTTGCGATTTATTAACCAATATTTAAGAACTTTATTAATCTAATTTATTTATATTTTCAAGATAACTTTGATTAAAATTGCTTTTTTTAAGAATATTGGTGAAATTTAAAAATGAATTAATAATTTCAATATAATTATATAGACAGAAAAACATATATAATCTTAAAATAAACATAATTTTTTTAAGATTAATGTACTTGCAAACTTTAAAATGGAAAATTTCTATTTCCTCGATTGGGGAAGGATGGAACTTCCGTCAAGTACAGCGATTTTAAATAATAATTTCCAAATAACATTAATACAAGCTAAGATAGAAATGAATCGGCATATTTTTTTTTTTTTTATCATGTCTATATTTTTTAGTTTTTAAAACTATTTATTTCGAAATAAAATTTTAATTACTTGGCATCATTTCGGCAAAAATTAATCCTATTTGTTATGCAAGTGATTCGCCTTCGCCTCATTCTATTCAATTGAGTAATTAATATTTAAAAGAATCATAGTAATTAAAGAAAACTATTTGATTTTTTAAATAAGAAATGATTAAAAAGCTATAATTTTTTAATATTCTATTAATTATACTCGAAAATAGATTTTTTTAAAATTATATTGATTTTTTTTTTTTGGATAGTTTTTTAGACATTCATACATAACATTCTCTCTAGCAAAATAATCCTGACTTAAAATTTTAAAAGATTTCTGAAATCACCTTGTTTCACTTTTTTATTTAAAAAAGCACTACTTTTTTTATTAAAATTTAACTTTTTTTAAATATATATAAGTTGTTTGCTTTTACTTTCAATTTATAGTTTCATCAATGTCCTATTTAACTGACCTTAAAAGTTATACACTAAATACAGAGCAGTGCATAGCTGTTTAATGCTCTTATCTATCAAAACGTTTATGTGAAACACCATTTAAAATCAGAGTAAAAACAAAATGAGACAACTCCTTTAAATTATTTACTTAATTAATTTATCGATATTCATATTATTTATAATCACAAATAATTAAAATTAAAATTTCGAATGTGAAACGAATTTTATTGTGTAGAAGTTAAACTAATAAATTAAAATTATTGAAGCGGAACATAAACAACATTGAAAAATTTAAGCATTAAAAAAATCATCCACACATGCTTCATTTTGTTTCTCAACCTTTTAATTAAAGGAGAATAGCAATTTATTTTTGGAATCGGCTATTTTTATTTTACGTTCGAATTTATTCTGGCTAAATTTTTTTTCAATAATTACCAAAAGTCAAAACAGGGAAAAAGTTTTTAAATATCGGAAAAGTAGAGTAAAATCCTGGATTTCTCGAAAAATCAGAATAGTTAGCAGGTTTATGTCCTAAGATAATAATCAAATTAACTTATCTAGAACACTGATATAACAAAAGAGAGTATAAAATTTAAGATTTCTAAAATTTTATGTTAACTTTAATTGAAAAAGATATCAATCACGTTTTACATTTGAATAAAGGCAAAATATGATATATTTCTAAATAAGTAAACAAAAGCATTATTTTTTGTGTCAAAATCATCAAACTTAAATTCAAATATATGATTATAAATAAAATAAATTCCATTTAGTATTTTTGTGAACGCTTGAATATTTTAAAAAGTATTCATAAATTGAAAATTTTTCACGAATTTGTCTTTGAATCGCTTTTTATATTCACATAATATTGGGCATAAGCATATTTGCAATTTAGGAAAAATTCATTTATATTAAATTTTTTAATATCTCAATATCAATTTGTTATATTATGTGTATCATCAATAAGAGATAATAAATATATTTATCAATAAACTAAATAAATTCATATTTTGCTACTAATTTAAAATTATTTTACCATTTCTGCTCTGCTTATTATTACTACAAAATAAATGTAATTGTTTCATCAAGAAAATTATAAGTGTACAAATCTAAATTTTTTCTGGCATAAATGACATCTGATACGGAATGGCTTTTTATGAAAATAGAGAAGTAGTTTGTTTTATTAAGGAATCGATATCTTTATCTTACATTACCATAATTTCCAAAAGAAATCGAGGTAGATGCTGCACTTCTCAAAAAGGATCTAAAAAATTAAAAAATATTGCATAGAAATGTCGCAGAAACGTACTAAATTAATTTGTTTATAGTATCACCAAGATTTTCAAAATCACTAAATTTTAATTTTAATCTATGTAGTAATGTTTGTCATTCCATCCAAGAAGGGTCCATTATATGAAAACATTTCAAAAATAAAATATACATGTGAAATACTGAAAAATATGCTTAGGTCCACAAATGATTTATCAAGTTAAAATTTTTTGCTAAATTTAAAAGGCTTAAAAACGATGGTAAATGGTTACAAAATGATTCAGGTCAATAACATATGGTAATTTTATAATTTGCTCCTGTAAAATAAAAATAAAAAATACTCCTAATTTTTGCAAAACTAATTTTGTTTTCTTACAGAATCATTATTTTAAAATTTAAAGTTTGAGATAAAAATATTAATTCATTATTATTCACTCTAACAAGTTTTATTTTCTATACATTTCACTTTTCTATCATTTATATTTAATATTATTAATTATAAGCATAAAATGAAAATGTTAAGCTAATATTTCAATTATAGATACTAGTTGAAATATTTTGTGTGTTGTTGTATACAGTGTATAATTAATGTAACTATTTGTCAAATATTGACATATATGAAAACGTTTCTTTTTGTTGCATTAGTTTCTTATGCATATATGTTATACATACTTGTATGTACATGACATTTTTTCACATCCTAACATAAAATATACACTTTAAAAATATTATCTTATTTTAATTGCATAATTATTCTACAAAATAGTTTTATTACTGATTGTAATTTATTATAATAAAATTTATATAATTTAGAGGTGAAAAGCTATATTTCACAGAAGAAAATAGGAAATTGTGTCCTGGTTGGAGAAGACTTATTCTATGTGGATTGATATTAATCATAATTGCAGTTGCTGTATGTTTAGGTGTACTTGCCGCAAGTAAGCATTACATTAACAATATAACTCGAATTTGTTTTGAATTAAGAATAAGCAAATATGTATCTCAAGTTTTTTCCCCGCCTTCTAATAAAGAAAGATTTCCAAGGTGTAACAATAAATCAGGTTAATTTGCAAATAATGATTAACCAAATGCCTAATTATCTGAGGTTAGAAGAAATGATTTAACATGTAAATTTTAAGAAATTTCACTCTTTATTATTATTTTATTTAGCTATTTTAAATTCAATAAGTATTTTTTCTAAATATCCATAGTGATTAAAATTCATAACGATTTTTCTTGAGTTGTGATATTGCTTGCTAATATAATGAAAAATATCAGGTTTCTCTAGTTGACTTTTATTAAATTATTTATCTTATTTTATAAAGACTACTAAAAAATGTAATAAATATATGAAGACAAAAATTTCAAAGCAATGTCATGTTATAAGAAATTTTATTACTATATTCTTTAATATAGTTAAGAAAATACATATTTTTTCAATGATTTGTGCATTTTTTAAGCAGATAACCAGAATGAATAAATGTATCATTGAAATAAAGTTGATAAAAGAAAATAATTTATAAGCATTTTTTAAGACCGCATTTAACACTTTTTGAAAATAGAAATTGTACTATTTTATTATATATTTTATGAATAACTTTCCATTAAAATGATTTAAATAGAGAAACATAAATAATTTAGATTATAGCTAGTTTATCGATATTATAATAAATAAGTATTGGTTAGACATTGACATTCCTTTTTCTTTCAAAAAATACATAAAGAAATTTTTCCTATAAGGTTAAGCTAACAGAAATATTAAATATTTTTGTTTAAAAATATTTGCTTCTATATAAAGTAACAAATGTATTTCAAAAGTCTTACCTTACACTTTTACAAATGAAATCTAAATTACTATTTGAATTTTTTTTTCTTTTGTACTTATAGCTTTTAATTTCAATATAAAACCATATATAAATTCAGTTTATTATCAAGTGAAAATGTTCTCTCTAATTTGAATAATCCCTTCAATTTATGTTGGAGACCAGGATATTAAGCCTTGTCCTGATTCAAAAACATAATTGATCCATTTTTAATACTTTTAATCGGGAATAATATGTACAAAATAGCTAACAGCTGATTGAACATTCAACTGAATTGCTTGCCATTTAATCATGTTTCAAAATCATAAAACGTTGCTTTTAAAAATATGTTAAAAAATTCCCTGACATACCTGGATAATAAAAACTACTTTGCCGTATAGCTCTAGTACTTAATGAGTAACCAAATACACAATGAACAGATGCCTTAGTGCATCAGACATTAATGAATTTTATATAACTAGTTAAATTTATTTTTAAATTTTAAACATAAGAATAAGTGTTTGAAATAGCTCAGATAATAGAATATTTAAAAATGCATCAGTAAATGCCAGACATAAAGTTTTATATTTTGATAAGAGTTAGAATCCTTATATAATTTTATTTCTTATATGTTTTAGAAAGTATTTCTGTAACTTGCATAAATAATTAGCAAATAAGGTATTCATCTGAATAAACTCAATTTTCTATATAAATTTACTATTATATACTTTTTTTAATTTTAGCTGGTATCCTATTAGCTGAGTCAGATAGTAAAAATATCCGACATGAATCCAGTCACCAATTACCTAGTATGGATTCCATATCACAAGCAGGTTTCCCTTATAGGAGACCTTCTTCTAATGTGCCACAAAAGTTTCAGCCATCTGTCACAAAGGAAGTCGAATTTTTCTCTAATGCGACATCCAAATCGACAAATAGTGTACTGGACACAGTCAGCCCAGTACCTCCTCAAGTCAGTTCAAAAGTTCCTGTTCTAAATGAAACTACACATTCACAAACTATTGGTATGCAATAAATAGATAAGAATAATTTTTTAGTAATTTTCGTCATTAAATAAATTGCGATTGAAAATCATTTATTCAAAATATTTGTTATGAAAATATTGTAAATGTGACATATTCATACATTTTAAGTGACAAAATTTTAAAATATATTAATTTTTAGTGCAATATTTTGTAAAGTTAATTAACATAAATTTTGGGAAAAATTTTTAAAAAAACCTAAATGAAACAAGGCAAAAGTTTTTCTTGAGATAATATTTTTACTACAATAAGCTTTTGATAAATTTGTGAAATGAAAATAATTTTTGTAATTTTAGTATAGAAACTAATGTTTCTTTAATTTACTCTTTATGAAAATACATAAACAATTAAAGATTTTTTTATACTGAAACAAATGTAAGATAAATATTGCAATAACATTTTTAGTCGTATTTTATTTCTTTAAAAAAATTATGTTGTTCTGATTATATATATATATATATATATATATATATAATTACTTGATTCTTTTACAGTGCCAAATGCTTTAGTTGGAGAATTTACTATTACTGATGAAAATTTTACAGAAGACTTGAATGATAATACATCTCAAGGTTTCCTCAATTTAGCAAATAATTTAGAAAGAGATGTAAGTTTTAAGCATTAAATAAATATTTAATTAATACCTGATGTACATTTATATGAAACATGCTAATTTTGATTTTTTATATATTTTCAGCTTCATAGGATATTTAGAGAAAATGGAATCACTTTTGAAAAATTACAAATATTGAATTTCAGGTATGTTTCAATTTGTATTTTGATGCTTCTATTATTCAAGCATTGCCATGTTATGCATCAACTTACTTACAAGCAATGAATTAGTGAGTGAGTGATTGTCTTTTCCTGGCACAAAAAAAAAAAAAAAAAAAAACCATATTGTGCTGAACAAGAAGATAAAAGAATCCAGCAAATCATAAAATCAATAAAATGTCCATTTATAAAAAATGGTAAAACACAAGCCTGTAGCAGTAGAAAGTTAAATAATTTGTATCTTATTTAAGAATAAAAAAAAACACAAGTTATGATTTAAACAGCTAGCAAAATAAGTGTAATAAATTTGTGCTAAAACAATTTTTTGTTTATCTTTTAGACCAGGAAGCATAAAAGTGAAATTTGTTGTTGTTTGGAATTCCAATAGTAAAGTCATTTCAGCATCTAAAGCTTCAGAAATATTAGCATCCGATCTAGCCAGAAAGAATAATTCTTTTTTCAATTTATTCCATGTTGATATGAATACAATACATTTCATAGGTAAGTTATGATTATAATTGAATAAACAACACATAATTTAGGGTCATTAATTTTTTATTCTTAAAATTTATCACAATTTACTAATGGTAAACTTAATCACTAAGGGTTAATTTCTTTATTATAGTTAATAAACTGCAGAATTAATAATTTAAATATATTCATCATAAATACAAAATGTACTTCATACTTTAATTTCTCTTCCCTAACACTGAAATAACAAGCTGAGGCGGTTTGGCCAAAGCCTCCCCACTGTGCTTAGTCCCAGGAAATTGTACTCAATAGGTTCTAGACCCAATTCTACCTTATCCAAACACATGGTTAAGGGAGCGGGGGTCTTCCTCTTCACCATTTTTCCTCCAAAGTTGAAAAGATCACTTTTTGTGAGAAACATCTCATTACATCTAAAAATTCGACACTCACCAAATGCAAAATTGCTTTTTCTACCTTTAGAATATTAGATTTACCACACTTTATATATTTTCTGATTATATGCGATCATCCAAATACTTTTTTACGTAATAAGTTCATAAATCAATAACGAATTTTTTCTACCATTCAGAGCCCAGAATTTATTCCACATAGAATTTTACAAAGATCTTATATATAAGTTAATTTCATTTTAATACCAATGACTTTTCCTTTTAATTGGTTTCTAAAGCTATAGAAATATATCTTAACCATAGGAAGTCTTATTTTAATTATTTTTAAGTCATTGCAGCCTCTGATCATTGTTCCTATAGATTAAAATTCTATTCTCAAATGTGTGGTTATTGGTCTCCAGGTGAAATGTTTTTATTTTTTATTTGTTGCAATCATAAATTTAACCTTGCCTTCATTCATGGATGTACTCAATTTCATTATTGCAATCTAAGTGAAATAAAAGGCTTATTGACAGTTTACCTAATTAGCTAAGGCATCAATAGCATCAGAAAAGAAAGTGATTGAATTGTTCTCTGAAGGATAGTTCCATAAATATTGATCTCAGAAATACTTATATCTTTTTATAAAACCAAGTTTAAATAAATGGCATGAGAGGATGTTTCCTTGTTGCAAATCCCATTCTGGACAGAAAGATTATGAGAGAAACAACATAATTTTGACTTTTCGTTTTACATTCTTTAAAGTCATGCTAATAAGAATTTCAATTGCATTGGTATATTGATTTTCCTTATGAATTTAATTACTTTTTCTCTGTTTATGTAGCCACATGCATTTTTAAAATAGATAAAAAAATATATATAAGTATCTATATATTGTTATGTATTATATATACTATTATAATATATATTGCTTTACTCTTTAGTTTTTCCAAGAATTAATCTAATTGACTGAATATGATCTTTTTGGAAACTACATTGTAGTTTGCTAATAATATTGGAAGGGTATAAAAGCAATCACTTGTAAAGAATGGTGGAGAAGATTTTATATATTGCATTCAATAATGTGATTCCCTTGAAATTACAATCCAGTTTGGTTCTTTTTTTATAAATGAAGAAGTAGACACTTCTTCCCACTCAGTGGTCATTTTGTGTCCAGAAATAACAAATAAGATCATGGATTGCTTCAGTTAGTTTAATTTCATTAAATTTATGGGCTTATCTTTAATAGTATTAGGTAAAGCAGGTGATTTATTTAGTTTTTAATTGTCAGCTCAACATTATAAAGACTTGATGGAATATACTCTAATGTCTCTCCTAAGGTAAAAAGTACATTATTTGTATATAATCACTGTTATATCTAACATAAGAAAAATTTTAAAATGTTCATGCTTTCTAATCAGAACACCTTTTATTTCTAATTTTTCCACCTTTATATAAGCAATATCACGCATTAATTATTTAACATTATATTCATAAAAAAATTTTTCAAAAATTTAAAAGACTTTTATAAAATCTTTCAATTTAGAATTTGATTTCTTATACAATAATATACAGGCAACTCATATAAATTTTAATAACCTTTAAAATATAGTTAGAAATTAATTATATTTTTTCAAATGATTTAAAAAAAAGCTTCCTCAAAATGTTTAAATACAATATTTTACAATTATTTATAACAATATTTTACAATTATTTATAACAATATTTTACAATTATTTATAAATTAAATATTAATGATTGTTGTTAAAAAACATAATTTACAATATGATAATTAAAATAATTAGTTAAAAGTCTTAATGAGTACAAAGAAAATTATTAAATTTAATAAATGTATTCAACAAACACTTTGCTGAAATCTGTAGACACTTCTAAATTCGATGCTAAATTTTGATTGATAGTCAAAACCTTATGGATGCATCTATATGTGATATATATGATGTATTTATAACATAAATTATAATGATTGTTGTTATTTTATTTATTTATTTATTTTTTTTTTAAATTTCTTGAGTTTTTAGTAGTTCATAGAATCAAACAGTCAGGACTGTTTGAAAATGATTTTGAACTATTAATTTTTGAGTTTTACAAAAAAAAAAATAAATACTAATCTTTATATGACAATTTATCTGAGATGAATGTAAAATCAACACAAATAATTGTGATTGCTTCTAAAAAAATACCACACGATTTCATATTTTAACAATGCTTAAAAAAGGGCATTGATTTCAATGTATATCATATAATTCTAATTAAACTCAGTTGCTATTCAGCAACATTTAATATTATGCATGATTTATAAAATTATAATGGAAAACAAATAGAATTTTAGAAGAAAAAATAAGACAAAATATTCACGTACTATAATTACTTTGAACTTAATAACAATAATTAATTTAAAGACAATTATCAAAAAATAAGAACTAAATATAAATTCACATTTGTAATGTAATTGTTAACTTATGAAAAAAAAATTTTTTTTCCACCAGATGTTTTTGATGAATGCCGTATTCAGAAAGGTGGTTGCACTCATGACTGCATTTGGAATTATGATGCACTTACAAAGACTTGCATTTGTCCAGTTAATAATTATTTATTACCTGATGGAAAATCCTGTGGGGCCAAAAAAGAACCTAGTAAGATTTAATAATAATTTTTATTATTTAGTAACACAAATATTCTTTTTATATCAAATATTTGTGCTTGTAACTCTTTTTTTTTTTTTTACTTAAACTTTTTTTTTTCTTAAATAGGTGCAACTACAACTGAAATTCCTGAATCTACTACAATCCCTTCGTTTACTAAACCTTTTTCTACTGCAACATTATTGCCAATTACTACTAGGATAGAAAATAAGCAAACATCTAGTTCAATGCAGCCTACTTCAGAATTACTTCAAACAATACCAGAAATAACAACAGAACATTCAATGTGGTTTGAAAAAGCTGGTACAACTAAACTAGCCACAGAAATTATTACTACTAATGAAGCAACAACAAGAGAATCTTCACAAACAGAACATGCATTACTGAATACAGTACCTCAACAAGAAATAACCACAGAAAAATCTGGAACTACAAGCTATACCACAATAACTGAAAATGAAACTACTGAGCACAATGTAGAAACTGAAGTAGATACTACAATTGTGCAAGGAAATGATACGACAACTGATTCATATATAACATCTGGAAAACAGTTCTTACCAATAACAACAACAGAAATGCAATTCTTACCTGAAACAACAACAGAAAATCCTGAGACAACTGATGGGAAAGAAACTGCTGAACTAGATCAATTGAGTACCTTTCCTTTATCTGAGATTACAACACAACCACAAGGAACTGAAACAACTACTATATATGATACAGAACCAACAACAAATTTATTCAAAAACTATCCAGATAATAAAGAAAGTACACAAACTACAGAATTTGAGGTTGACTCAGTAACTGCGCCACCAAAAATAGCAAATCAAACAACTACAAATATCTATACTACTTTAAATCATGGTGTTACAGAACACCCAAGAGAATCAACTACTTTTGATACTTTAAATGAAGATGCACAAGAGGATAAAACAACAATAAAATTTCATCTAATTGAAACACCTACAGAGTTGTACCCAGTAAATACAGAATCTGATTATCCTACTACATTTACTGAAAGCACAACTTTATCTAAGTCTTTGCTCTTTGATAAGACAGTTACAACATCACCAGAAATAGGTACTGATATATTGAAAGTAAAAGAAACTATAACAACAGAAAGTAGTATTTACAGTCATAAAGATCAACCAGCCATAACTACAGTAATTAGTGAAGTTACTACATATCCTAATACAGAAACGGAAAAAAAATTCACAGATTTTAAATTCACAACCATAAAACCAGAAATAGTTCATGAAACAACAAAATTTACAGAAGAAATGACTGAAACAGAAAAAAGCAGTTCCATTTCAGTAACAAATTATTCTAACTTAGGAATTGTAACAACTCAAAGCCCTACCATCATTCCCACAACAAATCCAACAACTTTGCAACAATCATCACAAAAACCCTTCTTCAATAAAACACCTGGAGTACGTTCCTTTGACAACTTCACACAGGAACCAATAACTATGACTCCAAATTATACATATGAGGAAGTTAATCTGAATGAAACTACTGAAATTCCTGCTTTTACTTTCATGAATAATGAAGCATCATTAAGCTTTATGAATAACACAAAAAATGAGACAGCACATGGTAGAACTACTCCAGAAAATGTCCATGATACAACTATACTTACAGCATTAGTGGGTGAGAATGCTACAAGCTATTCAGAGATGGAGTCAACAATGACAACTTATGATGAAAATAAAACATACATTAATGATGTAACAACACCATATGGTATACATAATACTGATGCAACTCTATATACAGAACATAATATATTTACTGAAAATAATATCACAGAAAAAGTTCAGAAAGATTATAATGCTACAGTTACAAAATCTGTAAACCAAACTGATATAGCAGTGTCTAGTAAAAATGCTACTAATTCTACTCCAAGTATATTTTGGGATGAAAAAGGAACAACTGAAACTGTTGCATCAGAAACTGAATCTGATAACATTTTTAAAGACACAACAACAATGTTGTTCGAAGGTGAAACTACAACTCCCAGCATATTCGAGTTAAAAACTACAGTAGATGGTTTTACAGTAGCAACAGAACATTCTACTATATCTAATATGAATGTGACAAATTTTACTCCAGATACTTCACATTCAACTACTATCACTTTTCCTACTAATATTGTAGAGATAAATGAAACAATGCCTACAACAAGTATGCATGACACAAAAACAGATAATTTAGAAATTTTTGGTGAAAAAAATATCACAGACACAGCAACAATTCCTTATATAGGAGAAACAATTTCAACCACTCAATTACCAGAAACAATTGTGAACACTGAAGAATCTCCAACATTTTTTAAAGAAATAACAACACATGATTTCACTAAAGAAATTGTATCAAATATGACAGATGTAGCTACTTATAATCCATTTATTAATGAAACAGAGACTAAAACTACCAAACCAATAAAGAATGAAATAGAGCATACAACATCTAAACAGCCAGAAATAACAAGTCATAAAAATAATTATGAAACTACACAAATATTTGAAAGAACTTCTGAGCATCCCACAGAAATATTTCACACTACAACAGAATTACCAACAACAAATACGTTTTTAAGTACTGAAGGAGAAAATTCTCAAAAATTTCCTGTTACTGAATTTCATATGACAACTATAGCTGCTATCACAGCAAGTGATAGGGGTAATAAAACTGTAGTAGATAAAGAAATTGTTGTACCTGTTACAGAACCATACCATAATGAAAATAATAACTATACAACTACAACTGGGATAGCGATATTAAATAATACAAATATATCAGAAGCAGAAACAGCAATTACTGTTTTTGAAGAACCAACCACAAAGTTTGTAGCACCAGATGAAACTACATCTGTAACTAAATCAGTATTTGAAAATGGAAGTACTATTGAAATGAACATGGAAACTGATAATACAGAAATAACTGGAAATGTAACGACAATTTCTTCAGAAATTGAAACGACTATGAATTTACAACATGAAACAGAAACATTAACAAGTTTACCAGATGATAATGAATCATTCACTATTGAACCAGTCAATACAACATTGCATGAAATGACAACATACCTTACTGAAGTCATATTACCCAAAACCAATATTTTTGATAATGAAACATTAACAACTGAAAGTATACCAACTATTACACTGTCGAATTCCATAACAACTACTTCAATACTTGAAGAAAATACCAATGTCACAGAATTATCTCATGATTTGGGGACATTTGATACATTAAGTTACAATGCAACAACTGATATTAAAGAAGGAATTACAGATGAGTTAAACAAAACAGAAAATTCAACAGAAGAAAATAAATTTCCAGTAAATTTTAACACTTCTGATGAAACCATGAATCAAGAAACTAATATAAATATAACAAGCACTTATGATAGCATAATAAATGAAACAACAACGAATGCAAACATTGGAATTGAATGTAGAGATGGTAAGTGTTACTTAAATTCTTATAAAAAATACTGTAATAGAAAAATATTGCTTATAAGTATGCAATTTTTAATTTTAAATTACATTTATTATAAGTACGATAGGAATTGATGTAGCAATATAGAAGTGAAATATTTCATTAAATTAAAACACTAATTGAATTTTGAGCAATATAATAAAAAATGTCCTAAAAAAAATCTGCCGAGAATGATTATAATTGTAACTAAGATTGATAATCAAATTTTTAGAATAATTTAATTTAAATTTTGTGATTTTTTAAGCTTAAATGGGATATGGTACTTTTGCCTTTAAAAAATATTTTTTGAAAGGAAATCTCAAATTTTTCTAAATCTAAAAGAGTGCTGGAATTCTTATTTAGGAATTTCTCTTAAATTTACTTAACAGTGAGACAATAATAAGCGAGATTTTAAGGGTTTTTTTTTATTAATTTTTTACATTAAATATATTTAATTGAAAGGGAATTTATAAAAATTGTCAAATGTAAAATAACTACAGATAAGCAATCGTTAAGCAATTTTTTTAGAATGATGCATAAAAAGTTAAAGATTTAAAAAGTGATCTTGAATATATCCTAATATATGTTGAATTATATTCAGTAATTAAAAATATAATTTGATAGCAAGACTTGCTTCATAGACTCTTAGAAAAAAATAAAAAAGACATAATAACATATACAATAGATTCCTACGATATTTAACATCAAATGATGATCAGTGTTCTTTCCATTTAAGGTTTTTTTATATAATAAATAATTTATAATTTTAAATTAAATTTAGAAATTCTAACATTAAATAAAAAAAATATGTACTAATAAAGTTAGTTTTGATGTAATTTAAATTTGAAACAATTTTTTACATTAAGAATTTGAAAAGCTTAAGAGAAAAATATATTGAACTTGAATTTATTACAGTTTAACTTCTGATGTCTAATATATCGGATCAGAATATCCTTTTTAGTTGTCCTTTCGATTTATAATATTATATTTTATTTCTTGTCGATTTTAATTAATTTTGAAAGAGAAAATAAAGCATTTAGCTTTAATAAAAAACTTCAAAATGTGAATTTTTTTCAATCATAATGTCAAAAATTTAAAGAAGAAATATTAATTTTTTATAATTTAGTCATACAAGATCCAGAGTTAAATATAAATAATTCATATACCATAAAAATAATATATTTTAATTATTATTTCTAAACTAAATGGTTTTTTAAATGATTAGTAATTAAAATATTTTATACTACTTTAAAATATGCATGTTACTGATTTTGATACATTATTTGAAGTCCTATAGTGGATATTCAAATAACTAAGTGCTGCTATAATAACTTTTTTTTAAAAGTAAACTGGATATTTACTTTTTGGTTGGATAGAAAGAATATATCTTTTTCATGTATTGCATGGTAAAAAACACTGATAAATCCCAAGCATCCATCTCTGGTTTGCAGGTAGAAATCATTTTAGGGAAATCCATTTCAAGTTACTCAACAGTGGCTAAATTCATACATGGTTCACGTTGCTCAAAAGTGCATGTGAGCCAGGAAAGATTAATCATGATGGATTATGATTCAACCCATGTTCATCTGCCTATAAGCCCAGTACTTTCTGAAGTATCTAAATGTATAAAATCATGTATTAAAAAACTTTGTTATAATAAAACAGCAATGCTTAATGTTTATTATCCAAATAATAGTAAAAAAAAAGTCAAGCCTTATATTAATTTTTGTTTACTTTCAAAAAAATATAGTTCAATATTTAAGTAATGAGAAGAAACTTCATTAATAATATTGATTTATGCTCTAAATGTAATTTTTTTTTATATATTTTTTATATTTTTATTTTTTTGGAATATTTTTTGATAACATAACAGTTAAATTCAAACTGATAGTTTTCTACATTAATCACATTTTAAGTAACTTTTCAAAATATATTTCTTATTATGGCTATAACTTATGGCTTGAACTTAAGCATTATATTTCTAAAATAAATGTAGAAATGTATGTGAAATTTTATTTGCAAAAATAATTTTTACTTAAATTTAAGTAAAAAAAAAAAAAAAAAAAATTCTAGAATAACTTTACTATGTTATAATGTTTTAAGTGAAAAAAACAAACAAACATTGTAGTCTGACAATTAATATAGGCAGCAATAAAAACAGGTGTAAAGAATTGTCTTTCAAATTGTATGATTTTGTATAAATACATTATCTTGTTCATTTTGTAAAGATAATGTGAATTATTAAGAACATACAATATATTTAATATACAATTATATTTTAATATTTTTTTAGATCAGTTTATTTGTGAGCCCTTAAATGTTTGCTTGAATTACACATTCATGTGTGATGGAATTCCTGATTGTCCAGATGGGACAGATGAATTTGATTGTAAGTATTTTGTAGCATAAGCATTTCATAGATTTACATCTTAAAAATATTACTACATTAAATATTTTTATATTTCAACTTGATAGGTCAAGATTCCTGTCACACAAATTTCATGTGTATAAATTCAAGCACTTGTATTATGAGCGAGGCACGTTGTGATGGAATATGGGATTGTGATAATGGTACAGATGAAGAATTTTGCAGTAAGTCTATTGTCGAAAAACATTTCAATTATGATTTACTATTTAAATACGAATAAAAAAAATTGTTTGAATTTAACTCACACATTTTATAGCATGGATATTTTTATTTTTAAATAAATAACATAAAAATTATGTTACAAAATTAACAATTACTTTCTATTTTCAGCTCCTACTGAATGTGCAAAACATGAAGTTATGTGCTCAGATGGTAGCAAGTGCATAAAACCTGTTGATATTTGTGATTGGAAATATGATTGTAAAGACAGAAGTGATGAAGTTGGATGTGGTAGGGCATATTAGTGTTTATTAAATCAAATATATAAAGACAAAATTTTAAATTATGAAAGAAATTCTGTCAATTAAGTCAAACTATAATATGCAGTTTAAATACGATGTCATTAAACTGCGATTTTGGGGCAGATTGTCCTTGCCACAAAACCCAACCAACCATTAAATTAAGCTATATTTTATACACAAGATAATTTTTTCAAATTACTTAAAATATTACACATATTATTAAATAAAGAAGTTTTTATTTTGAAAGGGGGGGGGAGGACTTTCTCTAAATGTATTTGCATGCAACCATTAAACTAACTAAATAACATATTTATTTCTTAAAAGCAGTTAATGGAAAAATGTCTGGTTAAAATTTATGGTTACACTATCCTAGTCCACTGCTGAAATTATATAATAGTTTATTTTACTTTGCTGGAGATAACATTTTACATAGCTTTATTTATTTATCTGGATCTCACATAGTTAATTCATTTTATAATTGCTTGCCAATTATAATCATATCTATAAAGGTCAACAGATATGCATTAAGAATTTTTGTAAACATAACAAACATTAATACAGGGAATTTTTGCATATCATATGAATTGGTAGTTTTTTTTATACATGTTATCTTTAGTATGTATTCATTTATAGTCTGAACTAATAACAACCGTCTAAATTATGTCATTATTCACTAGCCAGAAATCCAAAACAGAAAACAATGATGAGCAGGTCAAATTTAGCTTTGAGGAATCCCTGAATTATTATAATGAATTATAACAGGAATTATTATGCCCAGCTGATTTTTCCAACAATAAATTGTTGCTATTTTTGTTAAATTAAATGGTATATAGAGCAATTAAGTGTCAAAATTTTATTTTTTGATTAAGAATCAAATTTGTCTTAGAAAAGAAGTTGAAACAATCACAATCAATAGTGATACAGCACACAATCAATAGTGATACTTTCACCACATTCCCTCAATTTTTACTTTTTTGACTCAATCAGTAGTATTAATTCAATCAAATTCATAGATTATTCACAATAATAAAAGCATTTCAAATTATTGTGAAAGATTTAAAAATTTAACAAATTTATGCAGTTCTTAAAAAACTATTTTTCTGTAACTAAATTTGTTGTTATTTCAAAACGCAATGCACATTTTAAAGTTATGAAATAAGGAAAAGATTGAAATTCCTTGGTATAATTAATACCAATCAATGACAATAGTATATTGCATCAGACATCACAGAAGAGGGATATTTTAACTATCCAATCTTTAGAAAAAAACTGAAAATATCTTAAAAAAATTGTGTTAAATGAAAAGAGTTAAAAATAATAATAAAGCAAATTATTCAACATGTAATGAATAATCAGATGTACTTTAATTATCAAATGATGACTCCGTTTTTCCGAATATTTTCAGTGGAAAGAACAACTTGTGAGTCAAATGGTAAATTTTTCTGTAATGATGGATTATGCATTCCATGGTCTTTAAAATGTGATGGGGAATTTGACTGTAAAGATAAGGAAGACGAAGGAAATTGTAGTAAGTGAAATTGTTATAAAAATATATAATTTATAAAAAAAATTATTTTAAATTTTGTAGAATGAAATTTACAAAATGAAAAATTGAGAATAAACTTTTAAACAGTTTTTAATTTTTTTGCACATTAGAAATAAGAATGAATAGTTTTAACAAACTCTAATTGAAATGATTAAGATAAATAAGTATGGAAACAAGTTTTATTTCTTTTATAATTATTTTTACTATGATATATAAAGAAAAGGTACTATAAGAACTTCACTATCAAGTTTTGATGATTAAAAACTTATTATATGATTATTGAAAAATATTTTGATTTTAATAATCACTGTCAATTATAACAATCAATCATGAGTAAAAAACATCATGTATTATCAGTAATATGATATTTTTTAATGTGAATAGCAATATCATCAGAAAAAAAAACCCAACAGAATCAGCATATTAAATAAAACAGTTTTTGTATATAAAAAAAGAAACAACTTTTTCAAAACATCTATTTAGCATATTAATGATATTATGCCATAATCATATTTTCCAATCACTTATAAATAAAAAAAAATACCAAATGTTATGATCTAATAGTGAATAATAAAGAAATGGTGATCTATTAAAGAAAAAATATATTATTTCACAAATAAAAATGCACAACAATATTATTTAATATAACTGTTTTCAATGTAATATATTCTTCACACACTTTTAGAAATAATGCATGAAATAAATCAGCAAATAAATAGTTTTTATCATAATTTAACTTAATATGCAGATGATGAATAGGAAAATATAAAAATAAAATTTCATACTGATTTGCTGGGAAGGAATAAATCAATATGAAGATTTCTTTGATGTAAATATTAATTAATATCAACAAAATTTTCTAGTAAAAACATGTGCTTTAAACTTGAGCATTAATATAAACTATAATATTTAATGGATAACAAAGTTTAAGTTATAATAAGGTGTATTTAATTAAATCTAATTTTCTTTTTCATCTCAATGTTTTTCAGCATGTTTAAATGGAGAATTTCAATGCAATGATGGTAAATGTCTAAAAAGCTCAAGCAGATGTGATGGCCATAGAGATTGCCATGATGGAGATGACGAAATGGGATGTGTCAATGTTGATTCACAACATATGGTGATGACTTTTGAGCCTTATTCCAGTACATGGGCTTTACTTTGTGCTGAGGATTTCAATCTTGATGATGGACATTACTTATGCCAAGAACTTGGCTTTGGGTATGTAGAATTAGGGAATAATATGTTAAAACATTTATAATGCTATTTTCTTAAATAAGATAACAGTTAATAAATTGACTTTTCAGACATGCTTTAAAAGTTGATAAGTTACCAGTTTCATTCAATGGCACATGGATGGCAATGAGAAGAGAAAATCTAACAGATGCATCATTGTGGACAGAGAGAGTGTCTTTTATTGAAAGCTGCACAAGTACCCTAGCAGCAGCAGTTGAATGTCAGAAATTTGGTAAATTTATTAATTAATCTATTTTTATTCTAAAATTTTAATTTTAACCTTTAAAATATGTTTTATTTATATAATGCGTACTAAAATGGGGAAATAAATATGTTCAAGAAAATATCAGGTAATTCATTATTATTCAGCATGCAACTCAAATAGATCTTTTTTTTTTTTTTTTTTTTTTTTTTTTTTAATAGTGTTCCTCATATTCTCTTTCGTCTCTCTCTTTATATTTGAATATATTTCAATCTAAAAAAAAATTCTTAATAGTGTTAAGAAATTAGCACTATTTATTATAATAATTTTTATTACTAAAAGAATTATTGTGATTTTGACTATTAAGATCATATTTTTTATAAATTGTATGTAATAAATATTCATGTGTTTAAATTTAATAATTAATTTTAATAGCATGCGGGGAATATACTGGTCTTCTTCATAGAAGAAAAAAGAGAGATATTCTTAGTTCCTCCTCTTCTAGTCAGTGGCCATTTATTGGATATACTTCCACATTCCGATCGAACAGAGGTTGTTTGTCAGAAATTCTGACTCCAATTTGGCTCATCACTTCAGCCGAATGTTTGCTCTCAATAAGGTAAAATACTTTTGGTATTAAGATGTATGAGCTAGCGTTAACAAAAAATGCTTAAAAAAATTAATCAAAAAGACATAAAAAGAATCTAATATAAATACTCTTATCTTATAATTTAGTTAGCAAAATACTACTCTTTAGAGTTTCTTTAGAGAATAGTTTTATAGCCATTTATATGCCAACTGCTCTTAAAAATGTTACATGTAGGGATTTGATAAAAATTTTATTATTTAACTTAATTTAAAAAATAAGTTTAGATCCTTAGTAATATTTAATGCTATTAACTATATGCATTGTATATTACAATTTGTCTGAATTTTTATAGCATGGCCTAAAGAAGTAACGTTTAAAAAAACTAATTTTGTGGAAATTAAACTTCATAGCCATTATGTTTAGTACAAAACAAATGACAAAAGTGCAAGTTGGATAATCTAGTTTTCTGGATTTAAACATAGGCCATGATGATAAGATTGCCTATGCTGGTTTGTTGTGGAGAAAAACATGTCATTTAGATGTCAACCATATCATTTTTATTGCAGGTCAAAATTACTTCATATTTGATGAAAATATCCAATCTCTTAATCATGAGGTTTAATTAAAAGTCCTAAAATTATTTATGTACTCATGGGAACAACTCAAAAATTTTAGAAAAGTATGTCACTTTGTGAGTAATATGTATATATACAGAAATGACCCTCTCTATTAAGAGGATGAGGGCATACATTACTAATGCATGTTTATTTAATGCTTTTTTTGCGAGTGCATTAATTACAAAAAAATTACTTTTTTATGATTTTTTTTATGCTTTAATATATCAAATTTGTTTCGAATATACTTGTCGGAAGATTTTTATTAATTTTAATATGCAAAAAGGGTACTTATACTTTCAATAGTAACTAAAAATGTAAAGAAAAGTTTTAACATAATGAAAAAAGTTAGAAGTAACTCATTATTTAGTAACTGGAAAATGTTTTGTGAATTATTTATATGCTTTTCATTCAAAATCAAACACTGTAGCAAACAATTTTCCTGGGTTAGGTTTTCATCTTCATAAGATATTAAATTTTGTCACAATTTATTTTTAAGATATTATATAAATTCCTAATTCATGTTTTAAAGTTTTTATATCAGTGATTAATTTGAAATCAAAATAATATTTTGGTATGCATTTAAATTTATCTTTTATTTGTACATTAACAGTATCATTTTCAGTATCAAAAAATATCTAAATTCTTCTAAGCATTTTATGCCTTCTTTTTTTTTAATTTCAAAATAGTTTTAGAATTTTAGAATTTATTATTCATTTAAAATTCATTATTTTAAAATTTATTATTTTAAATACTAATAAAAATATGCAAAGTTATATATTAAAAATAATGAATTGACTCTTCAGCTTAGTGGGGAGATATTAATAAAGAAGAAATGCTAGATTTTATTGTTCTTTTTTTTAAAAAAGACAAAAATTTATGTATTATTTAATGCCAACATTTCAGTCTCCAAAAATATAATGCTCATGATTTATTTTAAAGATTTTATTTACTGTCAAATGTTCTGCACCCAAACAATAAAATATCAAGCTAAAAAATTTTAAATACCATTGCGATCGGTAAAAAAGAATTTTACATATATCCTAAATTTGAAAAATCATATTTATATTCTAAAATATGGCATCTAAATAATATTATATATTGTTTGATAAGTTTACAAATTATCTTTACTTCACAGAAAAAAACCGTTGCTCTAAGTGGTGAAAACTCTGTATACCTTAGAAAATTGTTGTTTTAAAATGGTATTTTTAAATCTAAATATTTGACTCAAAAAAAAAAAAATCAATGAAAAGTTACATATAGAATTAAAATTAATTTCATTAAGTTAAGATTTATGTGTTGACTGTTTTATATTTCTCGATTCATTTTTGTATTTTCAGTTGGTTCTTATAAATAAATATAATAAATAATAAATCATAAAAGTATAGTTAAAACATAAATTTGCAAATATTTTCATTGAAAATATTTGTTTTTTCAGTAAATGTATATATCTTATGAAATACTGCTATAAATATTATTTTTCAATTAAAATAATTTCATTATGAATAAAATTTAATTAAAGTTGAAGGTGAACAATTTTTATGTATAGGTTTATCATTCATTTTAAAATCAAGTATGAGAGAATTTAGTTGATTTTAAAATGTTATTTTTTTTAACGTTTAACAAAAAATATAAGCTTTATTATTTTATTTAAATAAAAACATTTTCTATTTTTCGCCGATAATATATATAATTTATAAAAATATAGATAAATTTATAAAAATATAGTTAAATGATAATTCTATTAACATGTTCTTAAATTTTTAAATTAAAATTATGTATAACTTGAAGTTAACTAAAACCTAAGATATCACAAGGATTAAATATTCTTAGATCAAAATATATAATCTAATATTAATAAAATGTAAATACATAAAGTGAAAGAACTATTTAAAAATATCATTCCAGGGTTTTTTCAAAAACTAAATTCATTTATAAAGTTTAAAAAATATAGCAACCAATTTGACTTATTTTATTCATTCTAATTTTAAGGAAAATCCTTAACTTTTTAAAATTTCATATTTTTGAAGAAATTAAATAATATAAATTCCTTATATTTTAAACTTGTCATGAAGTCACATAGTTACATATTATTTCTCAATCAGCTATCAAGTTTACAATTAAGGTATAAGCAAAATATAATATTAGGTTGGGGAAAAAGTAATACATTATTTTTTCGGTAGACGTCTGTAGTGATCGCTATCTCGTGAGGTATCTATCAAATAATTTCAAATTTATGCTCGTTGGAAAGGTGACACTTGACACTAAAATATCCTCTTGCGGTTTTTTGTTTGATTATTTCAGTTACGAGTACAAGGTTTTAAAAATGAAAGACAGCAAACAGAAAATTCGATACATTTTCGTTTTTCTCTTGTAACAGCGAAAAAAATAACCGGGTGGCTAAAATTGTGAAAGGTGTTTATCGTCCTATATAAGACTGTAACAACCAGTCACTTACAATTTTTGTTTCGTCGATTCCGTTCGGGTATTTTTTATGTTAGAGAAGCACCTAGCATGTGGATACAGCATCGTCGAAAATGTCTATAAAATATCAAAAATGATCGAAGTTAACCGCATGTCAGCAGTCGTAATGCGCAAGACCAAAAAATCTACATGAAAGCTGTTTTAAACCTTTTTACAAAGTGAATCCAAAAGAAGTTACATAAAGTTCACATAAAAATAATGGATTTCTTTTTCCCCAACCTAATATATATATATATATATATATATATATATATATATATATATATATATATATATATATATATATATATATATATATATATGTATTATACACAAAAACTAAGAAATGTTAATAATTTAAAAATTAATTTGATCAAAATTGAAAATAAGTATTATATATGTAGCTTATAAATTACAATAATTAGATAGTCTTTAACTATGAAAATCTAAATGCGAATAAATATAGAAAAGTGATACATAATTAGAAAACTTGCATTCTTGAGACTGAAGATCCTGAAAATTGTACGTGTAAACATCATTCAACACTTATGATTTATGCTAGTATTAGATAAATCAACCGTAATTTCTCAATAATAAGTTCCCAGGCCACGATTTCACTGCAATCCATCAATTCTGATGATTAAACTTGCAGTGAAGTATTGCAGTGAAGAAGCTCGGGATAGCTAATAAACACACTGAAATTTTTGCCCGAGTTAACTCAGGATAGCTGATTAATTGATTAATACTCTATTTAAGAGAGTTAGCCATTTATTATTGAGCAGAAAATTTGTGGTTAGTTTTACTTAAAACAAATAAAAATTGTCATGCTGAGAAAATCAATGTAAATTAAAATATTCATGGAATTCAATGTTGCACTGCTATTATGATACATAATATATGATATTATGATTAGCAAGCTTTAAAATTACAGGACTTTCAAGGCTGATGCAACTTATTTATACAGTGCAGTCTAATATCTCATATTTTTTACATAACATGAATTATTACAAGATTAATTTTAATATTTTTTGAAAAATAAAAAATTAATAAATTTTCATAGACTTTTTATATTAATGTAAATTTTATTTATATCAAACAAACATAACTCTCTTAAGGAAATTATTGAAATTTTAATATAAAATTCAAAATACTTAAGTCAAAATATCATTAAATATAATTGGACTATTAAATATATTTTGATATTTAAAATATTTTTTATAAAAAGCTGAAATTATAAGCTTACTATTACATTTAAATAATAAAACACTCGTAATGGTTTCACTCAATTTCTTTTCTCGTGTTTCATAAAACTCACAAACTCATTACATTCATTATTTTTAATAGATAAGAGAATTTTTTTTATACTAATAATATAATGTATAAATATTTACTAACAGCAAGGAGCCTTTCAACGGATCTGATTGGTATGTTCGAACAAATATTGGTCAAAAAACAGAAACAGATATGGCTCAAAATCATGAAGTACTCAGGATAATATCACATCCTCATTCTTCCAAATTCCGTTCTCTTATTTTAAGAGATTATGATGTGGCTTTAGTCAGGTTAAAGCATGCTCTTGTCTTTGTCAGTGACAAAATCGGTGCCATATGCCCACCTGAGGAACAAGTTCCACCAGGCATTACCTGCTTTTCAGGAGTTCTAGGAACAGAAAAACCAAGAGGTAATATTTAATCAAACATATAAATTTACTAATACTGTTTAATTAAGATTGTAATATATAAAGTAATTTTGTTATTGTATAATTGATATGAAACATACAAATCTAATTATGGCAATATAGCTATCATTAATATATTTTTAGAGACACTTTTGAAAATGAGTAGCAAAAATGCACTAATAAATTCTATCAAATGCACATAAATTCTCATAATGTTTATTGAATTTATATTCATATTAGGTTTAATGAAATGAATTGATATTATTTAATGCTAAATTTTATATAACTAAGTATGAATTTTTTATTTAGCACCACCTCCACCTATTTTGTCCATAAATAGTTTAGCACTCCAGATTATTGATAGAAAAAACTGCAATACTTTTGATCACTATAATGGCTCAGTAAACCAGAGAATGCTGTGTACACAAAGTAGTGAAGGACACACTATTTGTGATGTAAGTAAAATAATTACTAATTACAGTGCATAAAATACCTAAACAAGATTTTTTTTAATTCTAAAATATGAGAAATAACAAATACACATTTTTTTTTTTTTTAAATCTTTTTCATTAGTAAAGTATTTTTCTAGTGGACTGAAAGCTTTTTATCTTGTTATCACAAAAATATATGAGCTTTTTCTGTGCAAAATTATTGAACTCCATTCATAAGGTTGTCATTATTTTCTCAAAAAGAAAATTTAAACATGGAAATCATAGGAATAAAAGTCAGAAAGTCTATGAAGGCTCATCATATTTTTAACATTTGTATGAACTACTTATTTCAATTTTGCATAAATAGCATTTACAATAATATATCATGTCATGCATTTGAAACAATTTTTGTTAGTGATATGGGTTAATAACTCCAACAATTAAATCTGAATGCATAATTGATTATGCAGAAAATACGCAAAAAGCAGTACTATTCATATATATATATATATATATATATATATATATATATATATATATATAATTATTCCTATCACTTTTTTAAAATATTTTTCTTGCTTATTAAAATATTCTAAGCAAGTGATTTTTAACCACTGCATTTTTTTGTGACACCAAATTCTTAAAGGGTCCTGGCAAATTTTAGGAATGTATATAATAATAATGCTTTTTTTTAATACGAAAAAAGTTTGCATAATATTATATACTATTTTATATATATGTGTGTATTATATACTTAATTAAAGAAAATTTTTTATCTTCAATAATTGTGGACTTTCATAAAGTGAAATATTTGCCTCAAGTAAAGCAATTTCAAATGTTCACAATTTCAACAATAAGAATTTTCTACATTTTATTTGTGTGAATTCAGATCAGTATTTAACGAACATAAAAAAAAGAAAAAGAGACTGTTCAATGTAGATTATAATATGAGAGTAGCATTGTCATTTTTGCATCCAAATATAAATGAAATTTTGAAAAAAAACAAGTTCATATTTCTCATTTAAAGTATCCTTATTTCATATTCAAAGTTATTATCATAAACTATTTTAAACAGTAAATACAAATAAAAGGGTTAAGAATCAATGTTCTAAGTGGTATAAGGTTTCTCCCTGTTTGTGTGTGTTTGAAATTGTTAAATGTTATCAAATGTGTATAACTTAAACTCTACATAAGTTATCAATAATATAAAAAAAGCAACTTTCTATAAATCACTTACATTTTACATTGCTTACAAATAGATAATTAGTATTGAAAAATTATAGTGAATAGTTATTTATATAAATGATTTCGCTGTTTCCACAAATTTTTGCTTTTTTTCTATGCTGTATACAAGCACAGAAAAAAAGCACATTAATACTAATAGAGATTTTGAAAACTTTGATGTTTCAAATTTTAAATAATCTAAATTAAATAATTTTATACCGAATATAGATTCAGGATTCTTCCTTGTATTCTTGAACCCATTTATTTATAAATCAATTTTTCATTACTTTGTGTAAATTTATTTGAAAAATAATGATGTTAATATTTATATTGTCATCTTATATGATATAGAATACTTAGCCAATTAATAGAGGAACATTTATTTTGAGCTTGTATTAAAATAACTTTATTTCAATTCAGCAAGCTTTTAAATAATATAATAAATTTCATGGATTGCAATAAAGATTGCTAATGCACACTTAAATAATAAATAGATTGTTGTTCTATAAATGACTAGATCAATAAATTTGGTACAATTTCAAAGTAGTAATTTCACAATTTTTGAACATCTCCCTCAAGGATTTGTCTATTTCATTAAGACATTTTTCAATACCTTTTATTTTCCTAACAGCAAAAGGCTTTGTAAGTAGAATACTTTTGTAATTGCAAAACAATGATTTTTAAAAACTTTAAAAAATTTCCCAGCAGTAATTAAAAGTTCTGAAATAGCTGAAAATGTGAAACTTAATACAAATTTTTATAAAAATCCATAAAGATTGTTTCATATTTACACATAATTTGTGATAGTTTTAAAAGTAATCGAAAAATTTTATAAGATATATTTTTGAAAAATTACTTTAATTATTATTATGCTGAATAAAACTATAACATATTTTTTAATTAATTATTTTTCACCTCATTTCCAAAAGAAAAAAAATATTGACAATCATAATTATTTATTTGATATTTTTTCTTTATCTTCTGACATGTATAATGTAAAAATAATATTGGTTTAAAAATTCCCAAAAAATTTAATGAGAAAGTAATAAATTTTTATATTAAATAAAATAAGATTTTTTAACTTTCAAATTAATAAACTAGTATTTCTGTACTAGTTTATATTTTCTTTGTTCGTAATTTTTCAATGTGTGTGTGATAATTTTCACTCTTAAAATCATAAGAAAATATTATTTACCTTAAATGATATAAATATTTATTTTAAATAATATAAATTGATAGAAAAAATAATTATAAAATTTCATTCTTTATTAAAATGTTTTAAAAGAGTAATCATTTTAATAAATTTGTAAATCATTATGATGTTTACATAGTGTTGTTTCTATTTGTTATATCTTTAAATTGGATAAGATACAATTGACATTTATTTATGCATGGTTATTATTACATCCATTAAATAAAAAAAGTTGAAAAAATTGTGACAAATGCATAGCTCAAAATTACATTTTATGTGATCTTATTTAATTCTCAACTTATTTTTATTCAATTTAACATATATATTCTCTTTTATTTTCAGAATGATGAAGGCACACCTTTGATGTGTTTAACTGGAATCAATAAATGGTTTCTTGCTGGTATGCTAACATATCAAAGATATTGTGAAGTATACAGTAAACATCCAGCAGTATTTTCAAATCTTTTTGCAATGAGAAAATTTATAGACCAAGTTACAGGACAGAAACAATATGAAATTCCTTATGATAGCAATGTTTATGTGATAATTCCACCAACTACTCCAAGTCCTACAACTCCAGAAACTACTACTATCTTTTACACTACTACAGAAGCGCTCAGTACTGCAGAATTTACAGAAAGCACAACGCTGAATTATACAACAGAATATACTACCATTTTAGATGGTTCAAATAATACTGAATTTTTTACAGAAACTCCCAACACAACTTTAACTGCACAAGAATTTGAAGTGAATGTAACCCACACTGTCTTGGGAAATATACTTACAACTACGCCTACAACTTTTGTAGAAGAAATAAGAAATGATGATAATATTACATTAGAAAATGGGACTCTACTTGAAATTCAGCATGAGAAACAAAATGAAGATAATTATACAACACTTCCTTATCCTGAATATGATTTTACTAATACAGATTTCTATATAGAAAATATTACAACCAAAGAACCGCACATGTATGATGGAACAGAAGGTTTGACAACAACAGGTACAGAAAATGGTGAAATCACCACTCTAAATTATGAACCAGGATTGAATGAAACCTTGGATTCAGAAACTGAATCAGCAGATTTAGAAAATGTAACTTCAAGTTATTCTATAAACCATTCAGACTCTATGTTAACTACTACAAAGCCAGGTTTAATGATGGAAAAAAATAATACTATAACAACAGTAGTTTCAGAATTTACAACTGTTCAACAATCAGTAACTACTCAAGAACCCATTAACTCTGAATTTATAACTGAATCAATGGTAGTTAATTATACTGAATCACCTTTATCAAAAGTCATTAAATTACCCTTAATCAATAAAACAACAATAACAGAAAATATTACACCAATATTGCCAATGATTCAAGAAGACCATATAACCACATATTCAGCTGTAGATTTAACAAATAAAGAATCAAATTTGGAAGCCATTAAAAATTCTGATTTATCTGAAGAGATTACAACCATAGGAGTGAATTCAAACAAATTCACAACAGAACCAACTGGATCATTTGCTTTTGAAATCAGTGGGGAACCTACTGAAGATTTGGCTTTTGATGTTTTCAGTGACAAAGATGGAATAAGAGTAGAATCTCCTGGGCATTTACATAATCTGGAAAAATCATCCTCTTTTAAAGAATCTTTCTCGCGTAGTCGAAATTTAGATGAACCACATAATGTTTCAGATATTTTATACGATTTGACAACAAGGTCATCAACAGAAATCCCACTTTCTCTTACCACTTTAATCAACACAGAAGAATCGATAACAGAAACAATGATATCTGACACTGTTAAATCAAATGAAGCTCAGAAAGCAAATCAAACATCCATGGAAACAACAATAACAGAAACAGTTACTGATAAAACCATTTTGATACCAGATCAAACAGAAGATAAAAATGTGAAGTTATTAAAAACTACTACAGAAGTGGATAAAACAGCAATAGAAACAATTAAACCATATTTAGGAACCAAGCCAATACTGCCTAAGGAATCCAGAAAAATAAATGAAAATTTTTATGAGACAACACCACTTCCAAATTTTTCAATACCAGGTGAAACTGAACCAATAACAATACCTACAACTAATAGTCAGTTTTATGAAACATTAAATCCGACAACAGAAATAATTACTGTTACAGATACTGAAGCTGAATTCAATAATAAGAAATCTGAAATGATAGAAGATACAACAGTATTTCCTGGGCATATGACAACAGAAGAGCCTAGAAAAACCCAGAGTTATTCACTGGTCACAAACACTACTCCAAAGTATGAAGAAATCAAAAACATCACTGATTACTCAGTAACAACTCAAATAGCAATGAAAGCACCTAGCATCAATAACCAGTTTGATTCTAAGAAAGAAGCAAGAGGAATAGAAGTAAGCACAATTATGCCTTTAACAACTATGGCAATGGAAGATACAGAAACATATTTAGAGACTACTAATGAAACTACAATTAATCCAAGTTACAAAACTATTACTAATAATGAAACAAAATTTTATGATGAGGAACAACCAGCTCCAGCTAAGTTAGTAGAAGAAACTACAACTCAACTAGCTGAACTACTCCATATCAATAAACTCATTAATTTACCATCAACAATTTCTAATTTAAATGAATTTCAGGAAACTACTGTAACAAACTCAGATTTCTTAACAGAAACAGAGACTTCAAAAGATGGATTAATTGTGGAAAAAGAAATGCCAATGAAAGAATCAACAGTTCCAGCAGAAGTTTTTCAAATAGGCGGAGAAACGACAACTGTTGTTACAAGAGAATTAAAGTCTGATATGCAACTGCTGACAAGCACTGCAAAACCTGTAACTGCCATTGAACATTTTGAAACAACTCAACCAGATACTAATTCTCCTTCATCATATTCAGAAATCAAAACTACAAAAGAAAGTTTGTTATCATATAAACATATGAATCCAATATATCCCTTTTTAAATGAGTCTCTTGAAAATGAAACTTTAACAAACTTTGCAGAGGAAGCAATACCTTATTTGACTACTTCCCCTGATATTGAATATGATAAGAACAAGCCAACATTTAATGATACATCAAAATTGTTGCATTTATCATCTGATAAACTTTTAGTTTCTGGAATAAATAATGAAACAGGTATTTTTTAATAATAAATTCACATTCTACATATTGATGTCTTTTATTATTATTATTTGTTTAATGTTTTCTATTTAATATTATTTTTCAGATAAATGTGGACAATGGAATCATTCCTCAAATAAAATGAACCACAATGCACTCAAATTTTATGAGGAATGGCCAGCACTGGGCTACTTACAAATGGTATCGGAACCAAAATTGTGTGCAGCAACAATAATGTCTTCACATTTTGTTATAACATCTTTAAGTTGTATGTCATACAGGTAAAATATGCCTTGATTCTCAAACCATATTGAAAATACTTATATTTATTATGTTCATTACATTATTATGGTTATTGTACATTTCAGATCAAGTCAAAGAAATTGTACATTTTATTAGCAAGAAGTTAAATATGATAATTAAAACTAGATGATTTTTGAAAATATTTTTTATTGATATCATATATGCAACTCATCCAGCTTTTCATAAGGGAACTATTCATAAGCATTTGTGTCAAAGGCAGTTTATCAGTGTTTCAATAATTGATAGTCATAAATGGGTCTATTTGCTGCTTGTTATACCAATATCTTTTCTATTGTTGAAGTGTTCTTTAATTGGAATAGTAGCATCATGTAAAATAACCACAGTAAGAATCAATGCATCAGAAGTCATAAATGTAAGAGGTAGGCATCTACATCATGAAAATAAACAATTGAGTAGTTAAGGTGTCAAACACATACAAGAAAACTCCTATATTAGTTTCAAAGGTGGCAAAACTACTAACAATCTTAATATGAAACTTTAAATCTTCTGCGTGTGGGTATTAAATTACTAAAGGTTATCATAGTGTAACTTAATCATATATATTAAGCAATATATTTATAATATATATCTTTATTTAATCAAAAAAAATTCAAACTTATTTTTTTCGTTTATTAATTATAAATTGCAATATTTCATTTCAATGACTCTCAAAGCAAAAATTTTAAATCATCTAGCTATTAAATTAACTAAAATATTTATTTAAATTTGTATTGTATTGTGATTTTGTGAAATAAGTTTTATTTTTATAAATAAATTTTTTTTTTAATTAATTCTATGCCATATTTTACACTAATTCAGTTATTATTACGCACATCAAGCTAAACAATATTATTCTTTTGATATTTTATTTGGTGTTAATAATTATGCTTCTTCAGCAAATATGAATTCCTATTTCTTTTTATTTTACAAAAGAGATATAAAGTTAAATGGATAAATTGCATATGGATTTTAATTGCACTTTTTATCAACATTTTTTACTACTTAATTCACTAAATAAAAGCAAAGTGATAAAATATCACCATCAATAAATTATTCTTTCACCATCGAAAAATTATTCTGGAAGTAGCTAAACACTATTGGTAGTATTTTAAAATTTTATTCCTCTCAAATGTAAATCCATTTCAGATTTCTGAAAACTTTTTATACTAAGGAATAAAAAAATCACTTATTTAATAACTTGTACACAGGATTTCTAGAAAATATATTCTATAGATCTCACAAATACTAACCATAATATTAAAAGTATATTTCATATACTTTTAATATTATGGATAGTATATGTGAATTATTGAAGGTTACTTTATCCATTTTTTTAAAAAAAATCTAAAAGATGCTATATATGTATGCTATTAAAACATTTCTCATTGTTTTTACAGAGATCAACAATTAAATCCAGACAAATGGACTTATATTAATGGCTTAAACAGTATATTCAAAGGCACACAAACTCATTTAGTATCTGAAATCATACCTCATACTGATATGGGGATTTCTCTGATGTTCCATAAGCACAATCTGGCATTAGTGCGGTTGAAAGATGCAATTGAAATGACGGAATTTTCTAAGACTGCTTGTTTGCCCGAAGACACCGATTTATTACAGCAATGTTTTACAACAGGATGGAGCAAGCCTATAGCAGGTATAGAATGATAAAATTAAAAAAATAATAACATATTCAATGAGCATTTTTACATACAAAAAATATATAATTAATACATCAAAAAATATGTCATAGTTAAAAAATTCATTGATTACAATAAAGGAATTCAATATTATTTAAATATTAGTAATTTGATGTGATATATTTATGAATCGATCAAATAAGTAAATATTAAATTCAATTTAGGATGTAATTTGAATAAATAATTGGAGTTAAAAAGAAATGTATGCACTTTTACATTAATTTTCATTTTCATAATGATGTGTAGTTGAAAAAATAATAGGAATTTTAAAAAATTCAAAGCATTTTTGTTTATTATTTTTAGTTTTTATAAAATACAATAAAATATAAAAACATAATTAGGTATATCTTTTTTAAAAATCAATAAGAACAATTTAAAGGCAATTGAAATTAATTATATTAAACTTTTTTTGTAATTAAGTTAAAATATTTTAAAGCTATTTGGATGTGTAATTTGATTATATAATTTGTAATCACTTCCCATTTTTCTAAAAAAGCAAATAATTATTATAATGCATAATGAAAATAATATTTCTCTATCAGGAGTGGACCAAGAAAAAATGTTTTATTCATTGCCTGTAGACATTATTTCTCAAGAAGAATGCAACAGTACGGCAAATTACAATGGGTTGTTACTGGATACATTAATATGTGCAAATTATGAGAATAAAAGTTCTCCAACGTGTAAAGTAAGTGTATTTTAAATCATTGAAAAATAAATAGTAACTTTTAAAGCACATATTACTTAAATTTATATACTTGTAGTCCATTAGTATGTGCAAAAAATTAATCAACGTTCGTGAAAATAAAGTGGTATTATATTTTATAAAAAAATATTAATCAATAACACCAGTAAAGTTATGCAATTATTAATTAAAAAATTAAATTTTATGTGTGTAAAATTATGAAAGTAATTTAATTAATTTTAATGTTTCAGCAGTTAAATGAATAATATCCAAATCAAAATAAGCAACATTTTATAGGCATTTAATACATAGAAAGACTATTATTTCTAGTTTTTTACAGTGCAAAATTTCTAAAAAATATGAAAAACATTTTTTTAATTCGTTTTAAACAAAATTATCAGAATATATGGAAAGTATTACTTAAGATGTTCTGGAAATATGGTAAAATCATTTTTTAAATCTTAATTTTTAAAAAATATCTTACTGTAAGAAAACTGATATTTTAAAATTTTACCATGGAAAGAAAAATTATAATGAGCTTCTGATTTAATTTCTGATAAACAGTTTTGTATACAATTTTTGATGAACAGATAAATAATTTTCTCTGTTTCACCATATCGATTTTTAAATGACATTTACTATAATTAATGTGAATAAGTAGTAAACAATTCTTATGCATTATTTAAAATATAGGTAGATACCTACACTATTTTCCAACAATGAAATGGAGAGCATAAGGAAAATAATGTTTTAATAGGGGTACGCTCTCCTATTTGTTATAATTAAATTACCATCTATTTTGAATATACTTTCAACAATATTATTAAATTATAATAATATTTATTTAATAAATTTAAAATAATTAAATAAATTTAAAAATAAAATTTTAAAAAAAATAATAAATAAATAAAACTGGATATTTGTATCCATATCTGCTTGGCTGTAGATTTCAAACAGTTCTCTCAATAGGAAATGTCTTCATTCAACACATGATCTTAGCAACTCTTCAGGCAGCTGAGATATTGTAAATCCTTTAATCCTTATCTTAATACCATTACTAGCTAAGCTGCAACAAAACAATAGTGCCTTGTCGTCTTGGAAATAACATTCTTTAATTCCAAAATTTATAAGTTATATAATTGTTTAAAATATTCCTGTAGAGATAAAATTCGGTTTACCCTGAACAAAATGCAATGTCTTCAGTCATACTACAGGAAACAATCCCAAACACTGCCACTTCTAAATTTGACTAATGGACCGATACACAGTTAAAATACGTTCGCTTGATTGTTTGTTGCTCAGTGGTCATTTTTTGCAAACAAGGGTTAATTAGACAGAGATTTACGGAATAATTTTCGAGGGAACCATTGTACGGCTGTGTCATTGTAAACACTAAGGTTTAGTTAGTTGTGATATTTAGTTTGCTTTTGGCCACTCATGAATGAAAATTGAGTGCACAAGATAGCTTCAGCAAAATAATAGGGTGCATCAAAACCCTTGCTATATATTAAAACTCACTGTGGATTATTCGAAATTGTGTTTTGTGGTTCTTACAAACATGATGCTTCAGGGAAAGTCGATCAATTCGGGTAATTTACGAAAATGATCGGTATGTGCAGTTCGTCGCCTCAAATTCAGTAAGTTTTCCACTTCTTTACGATATCAACAATTGATGGTGACAATTCTACTGCAATTACGCGAATAGACCTGTTAATGTAACATCTAACTATGTACAATACCCGTTTCAAAGTTATTAAGCTCTATTCATTTAAGCGTCACACAAAACTAATGTTTCCATCCATAGATCATAAGCGATTACAGGTTTTATATAAAATCCAACATGTAATTGTATGTTGTGTAATGCCATTGTTTTCAGCCACTATTGTAGGCTATATTACAGGCCTAAATTTTATACATATATACACATATTATTTCGTTTATAAAAATTATAATACACAAGTTCTCCTCCATACTAAATTGACACCCAGTGTATCTAAAATTATATTAAATCAATCAAGCCAATAAAACAAACTCATTTTAAAATGAATGAAATATGAATATTTATTGAATATCAAATAATCACTATCACCTGAAGAAACCGAATACTAAATTTTGTAGTAACAATAAGAATTAATTGGAAAATAATTTAATGATGTAATCTGTAGATTTGGTTTCATAAAAAAATTGACGTTAAAAGATTTTGCAAACAATTGTGTATCCAAAAATCAAAGCATAAACAAGTTTGGTCTTGGCATTTATTGCTTTTCACATCATTTTATAAACAAATACATAATTTTTTAATTAAATAATATTTGTACAATCTAGAAAATATCTTCCAAAACCTAGTATATTGCTATTTTTAAAAGAACATTCTAAGGGAAAAAATAAATATTGAAATTGTGTTTCAGGTTTATGCACATTATTTCTTGCTTAATGTCTTATTGAATAATAAAATTTGCATTTTAAAATATGTACATTCTAAGTTGCCTATTGTATAATTTTTCAGTATGTTATTCATATTGCTTACAGCATTTCTTTATTCATGGTTATTAAAATCTATAATATTTTATTCATTTTCTCATTGTATTATTGACATTGCTAAAATATTTAAACAAGTTTTATAACAAAATCTGACATAAAACTAAATATAACCAAATATGAAATGGACTTATAAATATTTATACAAGAGATAAGAAATGAAAATGCTAATATTTTTATTTCTAGCAAAATGTAGTGTAATTTTTGTCATAATTCCAAAAAAATAAAATTAATATTACGAGTAAAATTGTATCAAAATAGGTTACTTTTTTACTTAATAAAGTAAAATATTATGAATACTGCAATTTTTCTTTTTGGTGTCTCTAAACATAGAAGTAAAGTTCTATAAAGAGTTGTAAAAGTAAGTAAAAATTTTTAATAGGTAATTTATATTTGCATGCATAAGCAATTTCAGTACACTCACTGGCAAATAATATTATTTGTGGCACATTTTGCTGCCATGCTTGGTGTAATTTACTCTGTATATTAAAAATGTAATAGGATTTCCATCATAAATGGTTATCATAAATTCCATCGTTTCCCTCCTTACCTATATTAGGTTTGTTTCATTTTAACTCTGCAAAGCAAAGCAGTCGTCATGGGGCCTCATTGTATATTTATAATTATGAAAGAAAAATTAAATTCATTATTTATAATATGCAAAATAATTATCTTATTCTTGTAATAAACTTTAACCAATTTCATAATTATTAAAATGCTTATTTTCCCATAGTTCTCATTCAGAGAAATAAAAATTAAATATTCCCTTCTTTCCATTTTTATTGAATATCTTTATAGAAAATTTCTTGTTTAATATGATAAGAAAAAGTTTATATAGTTAAGTTTCAAAAAATCTAACATAGTCAATCTTGAGGAAAATTGAATTTTATTAAAATTATCTCAAAAATATTTCAAATTTATTAAAGAAGCTATTTGTTACAAATATATTTCAGTAACATAATTTGGATACATTATTAAACTTATAAGAAAACTTAATTTTTTTTTTTTTTAGATGGATTTTGGATCTCCACTTTTCTGTCTGAATGAGAACCGCTGGAAGTTACAAGGAATACTAGACTTCTCTGGGCCATGCGACATTGCACAACCTGTTGTTTATAATAACATATCAAGTGTCAATGATTGGATCCTAAGTTTCATAGAAGATGATATCTTATAAACTTGTTAAGCTCGTCAAAAAATTGTGAAAAAGAACAGTCAAGGTGTTCTCCCATGTGATAGCATTTCAAAGATTTTTTTTGTTTTGTTTTAATATTTGTTTTTTTTATGGGATGAGAGCTAAGGATTCTGTATGGAATCTCTAAATATTGCGCAAGATTTTAAAACTTTGTGGCTAAGTTTGTTTTTGTGAAGAACTGTGATTTTTTTCTTCCCTAAGGAATACTTTTGGAACAGAAAATTTGAGAGAAAAATTCAAACTCATTCTCTCCAATTTTTCAAACTGGTATCCGAGATAAATTGCAGTTATGCTAGTCCCCTGCAGTTGTAGTGATGTCCATTCACATTGTTGAACAGCTGTTGAAATCCGTCCATGTATATGAATCATCTGTGATGTTATATGTGACTAAGATGTTAACTGTTATTGCTAGTTCTTGACGTTATGTACAGATTAAATAGTGTGTGTGTAAATCTCTTAGAGAATAGGAAAAATAATGAGTTAATCAAACTGGACTTTTAAATATAGTGAACCTAATGTCATTTTTTTCTATTTATTCATAAATTTACACTTATATTTTATTGAAATCTTAGAAGTGTTTTGCATTTCACAAAATTTTAATTCATATTTGATGTGGAATATTCACACAATCCTAAAGTAATTAAAGGTTTCTGCAGATTAATTTTTTGTTTGTTTTGGGATATGTGTTTTCTCTTTTCTCACTTACCATTTTTATGTACAGATCATTTTCCTATTAGCTTTCTTATCGTTTTAGTTTATCATTGAATTAAGTTTGCAAATTCGAGCTAGTGTGCTAAAATTGCACATTTTATTGTTTTGAATTTGTATAGCACTCAAAAGTGAAGTTTGAATATTTAAAGAACACTAATTGTTTTATAATTTCATTTAGGATAACTCATCATAGGGACAAATTTTCACCTATTAGCACTTTCATTTAATCATTTGCTAATAAAATCACTTTTTTAAAAAAAAAATCTTCACTTATACTAATTTTTTTATAATTGATGTAAATAATTTTATTTCATTAATTTCAAGCTTTGTAATCTGGTAAGTGTTATAATTACTTGTCATGCAATTTCAATTGGTATGACATGATGAAAATTTTTTATATTTATAAAGTGATGTTTATGTGCCATTGCTGGATTTCATTCAACCATTATATTTGTGAGGAGTTTGTTAAAGCTGCTTTAAATCATCAAAATCAGTCAATAAATACTGCTTTTTCACCTAGTCAATGATATGTGGTACTTTTATACTCTATACATCATAACATTGGCAACCATTTTCATATAATACAAATATATACATTTTCTGTTTTGCATTATGAAACTATCTTCCTTAACCAAATATACTGAATTTAGCAAGACTTTAAATTCTCAGAATAACTGTAAAATTCATAAAAGAATAAAGACTCAGATTTAAAAAAATATTTTATGAATATATTTTATAACAATACAAACATTCATAAAAAATATTTTTGTCAATCAATGAAATATCACAGCAGTGAAAGAAATCATTACTCCATTAACAGCAACACTTTCTTTAAATGCATTGTTTACATAGTTTTGTTCATTATAAAAAATTCTAATAGTTTGTCATTTCAACACGAGATACTGTGTGAAATTTTTCATAAGTCATACAAAATAGTTTGAAATATTCTTTGGCCTGGACATTAATAAAATAAATAGCACATTAAAACACTGAAAGAAGTCAAATGACTGCAGTCGTTTTTAAATATTCAATACATGTATAAAAAAGAACTAAAGCACATTTACAAAGTAAAAACAAATTCAAGATTCTTTGATATTGCTTTACCTTTGATATCACAAATTTATGAATAATATATGTATTACTTTTCAAAAACAACATGTAAATGAAGTCTGTTGAGTCCTATCTGTATCGTTTAATACAATACTATCGTTTTCCTTGCCTCCAAATTTGGAATGTGATCCACTATTAGGATAAAAATATTGGAATACATATTCAAACACTTCATCAACGTTTTCGCCAGTCTTGCTGGAAGTTTCAAAGTAAGGTATTTTCTCACTAGTGAAGTCTAAATGTGGATTACTTTCTTTTGCCAGATCAATGCCCTCTTTTTCAGATACCTGCAGAAATATATTGTTAAGTTAAAATAGAAATGAAGTCAAAGTTAACCATTTTTTCCAATAACTATCATTTTAAAATTGAGCTAGTTTTTATTTCAATGAATCACACACTCAGTTTAAAGATAAACAAGATTTAATATTCATGTATGTAAATAAAATACTGTAAATGATTGATCATTGAAATTGTTGTAAAAGAGCTTAACTAATGTCTTATGAAATAATCTTGTAAATACTAGATTTTAAAAATTTATTATTGCATCACTGCATCTAAATTTTTGAAATAAAAACTTAATACAAAGAATAAGGTTATATTTTTAAAAGATTTCATGGATGGTTCACATTTAAAACTATATGTACATAGTTTTAAACAAACCATCCATGATAATTTCACAATATTTAATCATTAATACATAAGAGTTAAAAAATCGTCCATGATAAGAAAAAGTTAGTTTGTAACTTCTCATTATAAGTTACAAATTTTTGTATTACCTATTACAAATTATTAATTTTGGCTTTACCTATTACCAATTGTAAATTTGTTCAGCAATAATAGTTATGCAACTTCTCAAAATTAAATGTTGAAAAAAATGTTACAACTTTAAAATATTTAACATTAAAAATGATTACAATCCATTTGCACAAACTTCTCTTTGCTTTAAATACCTAAAACATTAACACAATAAAAATATTTGACATTAATCAAAGTTTAAAAAAATCATTAAACAATATTTTCAATATTCTACAGCTTTCTCAATATCAAGTAACATGAAAATATTCTTGAATAAAGTGCCATCTAAGCAAATATGATGGTGAAGTGGGATTCAAACCACCAGTTTTGAGCAGTGGTAATAAATAGACAAGGGTCTATAATAAATATATACATGACTTGCACTATCATCCCCATGTCAACAGACGAGAAATATTCGATACAATTTTAGGATTTAATTTATAAAATAAAAAGACATCTTTTCCATTGAAATTCAAATTTTGAATATTCTATCAAAATTTGTTTCAATTTAAAATTAATCACATATTTATATGAATCCTTCAAAGATACAGAGAATATAGAATGAAGAAGGCATTTACAGTTGTAATTCCAAAGAGTTTCAAATTTAATTATAAAATTACATTTCAGCACGACATTTCCTTTATAAATCCATTAAACATTTTTCATAATTTGCAATACAGAAATTAGACATTTTATATTGCTATGATATTTATAATATACTGTCCTTATTAATATAAAATTAAGATTCAGTATTAAAATGAAAAATTAATTAACAATTAATTTTTCATTTTAACACTGAATTTAATAGGAAATTTATAAAAGATAAAATAAAATCTTCCTTTAATGCCTAAAATTTCCCTAACATGAGTTTTTTTTCCATATAAAGATTTTTTATTATGTATATTTAATTCTTATTTTATATATTTTGTATTTAATGAAAATAGTTTATTTTTTGAAAAAAATTAAGTGTTTGTACATGAACATAATTTCTAGTATATGTCAAATAGTTTTATATAAATAATTCACACACACACACATTTTTAAGGATCAACTTTTATATCTTCCTTTAATCGAATTACTTTTTATGGTCACTTTGAAAATAGTCACCTCTTCTTTAACTTGTGTTTGCTTTTACCACATGAATTCACATTTATATTTCCATACAAGATTACATACTTCCATGAAAAATATTTTTAATATACCACTTCCATTTAAATTTACAAATAAAGCATTTTTATGAAAGAAAATAAAGCATAATTTGAACACTTAATATACATAAATGTATAAACTTTTAAATATTTAAAATTAGGAATCGTGCAAGCACGTGATAATTTTTAAGTTATATGATTTATAAAAGGTAAAATTCTCTTTAAATCTTAATAACAAATTCCCAAAATAAATATTAGCTTATTATAAGTAATTTGAGTATATTACCATTCGAACTTGTGTGTCCAGCAGATCTTTTTTGGTGCCAACAACCACTTTCAGTTTGGCAGAACTCACATTATTTAATATCGGAATGTAGCGCTGTCTATCAGAATAAAGAAACATTTTACATCAGAATTCAAATGCAGAAAATAAAATAATTCAAAACTTCTAGTACTACTTACACAAGAATTTCAAAGCTCTTGCGATCAAACATATCAAAAGCTAAAATTGCAGCCGAAGCATTACGATAGTAAAATGTGCTTAATCCTGCATATTTTTCACCACCTGCTGTGTCCTAGAGAGATAATTTCTTTCTAATTATTTTAGTATTAAAATTAACTTTTTGAAAGCTATCATTTTAACAAAAACTAAAGCATTCTAATACCTCATTCACCTTATTGAAAATATTTTAAATTACTTAATTATGCATATTATAATAGTCAATCAGTACTTCACTTTAAGTTCACAGATTTGACTAATACCTACCTGACCTAAAGTGGCTTTGATTATTTGAGTTTTTTGGTGAAAGTAAAATTCTTGGATATATAGCACCAAAGATTAATGTGACAAAATGATAAATTGGTTAATTAGATTTATTTAACAGATTTTTAACTTAAAAAATTCTTCAGATAATTTTTGTTGATATACTGAATATCACTCAAAATACTTCCTGACAGAAAACAAATATATAATTTATTAGAGGACTAAGCCATAAAAAAATTTTAATAGGGATGACAACTATGAAAACTAAATTAAAAAGTAAATAAATTTTAAGCAGAGCATTTTTAAAAAAACAATCTATTAAAAATTCTAAATTGGAATACATTCACATTATATAAAACTAATCATAAAACAATTTGTTTATTTCATAAACAGATGTTTGTCACTATGGTTATTTTCTGCTCACATGGAACACCTGGAAAAATATTCTTATGCATAACTATTTTAAAATTGATAATGGATACATATAAGAAATGTGAGACATATTTAACTTTAAATATCGCTAACTTTTGAAGTAAAATTGTAATATTAATAGATGATTCTTGAAATCCAGACTATGAAAAATTTCATCACACAAATTTTATATTTGATTATAGAATGTACATGTTAAATCAGTACTTACATATTACAAAAAAAAAACTATATAAAATAAACAATGAACAAATTTACAATATAAAATTGCAAACTAATTTTACCGTAGGAATAATTTTTAACTTAAATAGCATTAATTCTAATAAAATGTTAAGTCTGCAATAAAAAAAAAAACTAGAAATTAGTTCTAGTAAAAGATTTCTAATGATATATCTAGGAAAAATGATTGTTGCATTAAAATTAAAATAAAAGTAATATTTAGTAATTTGTGAGTTTTTTTAGCTTACACAAAAGATATAAATGTGGTACTTAAAAAATTACAAGACAAATAATCTGAAGTTGATTATGTTCCATGAATCAGAAAAATTAATATTCTTATTACAAATTGAGAAATGCTAATTTTCTACACATAAACCAAATTACTTACCCATATAGCAATGTTGTAATACCCCCATGATTTCATGACAAAAGATGCTCCAATTGTCTAAAATTAAATATATTTTTAATAAAAGTTTAGAAAAAACAAACTTTTTTAAATATAAATTTAACAAG